>JAVQKC010014025.1:0-22132 GCA_036025475.1 Philypnodon macrostomus
ACACAGAGGTGGTAAAAGTACTCTTACTCTTTCTAGATTTCCAAGATTTTACTCAAGTAAGAGTACAGTTACTTCAAAATATTATTACTCAAGTAAAAGTAAAAAGTATTGTGCAGTAAATCTACTTTATGGGGTAAAATTTATTAAAAAAGTTACCCAAGTAAATGTGACTGAGTAAATGTAACTGAGTAAATGTAACTGAGTAAATGTAACTGAGTACTACCCACCTCTGGTCCTGCTAATCTGTATTTGTCATAGATTTGCGAAGTACAACATTACTAAAACAAGAGTGCACACACCCAGTAACAACGATTCAAAAACACACTCACAATCAAAGCCACACCATCGCAATTAACATCCATTATGGTCAGTTTTAACTCACTCTTTCCCAGAAATTTATGTTCTGTTGTTAATTCTTGACCACTTGCGTCCACATAATTTCCTGTTGCCGTACATCATTGGTACCCTAAATGGATCTTACACAAGCATACATGTCATTTGGTTTGTAATGGACCAGATAATCTTCCCACTAAGATGCTTCATGGGCAAACTTCATTGGAACTGGTGTTTACCGGAAATGGCTTTCAACTAATTTTTCAGACACATCTGCTTAGACTACTCACAAATTCATTTTTTTCTCTCCCTAACATTCCCTCTTTCATTATTGATCAGCTCAAAAAATCTCTCAGATCCCATGGAGACGCCCCACCCTGGCCTTGAGTGTGCGAGTGCATCTGTGTCAGCCCATTTTGCAAACAGTGGTTGTTGGGCGTGTTCATAACTACAGTGACCCTGTTGTCTGGGAGACGGCCATTATGTTGTCACTGAAGCACTCAGGCTAATGCAGGGAGCCATATTAATGATGATATGCCACCCACCGCAACCCTTCCTGTGTCGTTTCCTCTCATACAAATACATATGCAAACATCACTAATGGCCTCACATAATAGCCATAAATCGATGACACTTACAGTATACCTGATCTTATTTTTTTTTCAGACACAGGTCAAACATAATTGTGCAGACAGGGATATATTTGACTCTATTAACCTGAGTCATATATTGATTTAAGTCTTTATGAATACACAGACTCACTATAGCCCTAAGGGATCCGTGCTGGGAAATTAGGAAGTGCTAGTAAAAATGTTTAATGTTTTAGAGTGTGATGATGTCATACCCTCAGATGGGGGCAGGGCCAGAATTCTGTATTAACTCTATGGGGTTTTTATAAAAAAAATTTTGAATCTGATCAATTAGCCCCCTATATCTCACCAACCACACACAAAATCTGCAGAATAACATCTCCCATTAAAATGTATAGCGCTATTATGTTGTGATGTCACCTGCAACCCAGCAATTGCATTAATTCACAGAACAGAGAGAAGCAGAGGGAGAAGAATTCAATTAAAAAAAAAAAAATTAAATGTAAACAAATTATTGGCCATTTCAAAAGCAGAATCTACTACAACGTCACATTGTATCTGGCTCAAAAAAAACCCTGAAAAGTACAAAATAGCACCAGAGAATCCATGATTCTTCAAACATGAATGAAGCAAAACACGAAGACACCATTTTAACCATGTAGCAAGCTCAAAAGACATATTGGAAAATTCTCATGTTTCATATATTTTCCATGACTAGAATAAAATAGAAAGTTTTTCATCTCCAAATTATCATATAACAAAAATGTCCATCCCATTGTAGAACTTTCTATAATTGACAGTTATTAAATGGACATCATGTACCTCAAAACATGCATTTAAGAACTGCAACAGGCTTTCCTTATAGAAAATTGATGTTGGTGCCAGATTGCCCTAATGGACTGGCCGAGAGAGTCAGACTTGTCAGGCAAAGAGAAAAGTGCCGACAGGTAGATTGGATCACTCAGTAGGAACCCGTAGATGTAGAACTAGAGCACATGGACACAGCAGCAGACCATTACATCAAAACTACAGGTCACTATTCCTAATGTGGGGACAGCACAGAAAACCAGAAGGGAGATATGTTGTAAAAGAATGCCCATGTAGCACACTGGTCTGATTGAAGCTGGTCTAATTTTATTGTATCTTTTACAATGCTCTCACTTCACATTTTAATACATTGTAAATACACACGATTTTATTGTTAAATGGCCTGAAACGTTTGAGTTGTGTTGAGTTTTTACAAAGAGAAAAATAGTAAAAGTACTGTATACATGTTTTTGCCATGACATTTACTGGCTTTAGCTGATGAACAAGCACAAAAAATATATTTTTGAGCACACATACATCTGTGCCCTATACGTTGAGCGTCTTCGGGTAGATTGGACCTGAAGGCAACACAAGAGCTATATGGCTTTGTATACTTGTATCCTTGAATGTCACATGCATTTACTTATACACAGCATAAACTACCCATGCTACAAAAACAAAGTTTATGTACTGGGGCTTCTTTCAAAGGTCATAAACTTTATGATCAAGAGGCAGGTTTGACAAAACGTTATTTCCATCTTCTGGCTCCCTCAAGAACCAAATGTACTGTGTCAAAATGCCTCAGTTCGAGCACTATCAGCCTAATAATCTCAGCAGGTGTTGCCTTTAGTTGCACAAGCTCTTAAATAATTATCCAAGTGCTCACAATATGGAAATAAACGACTAACACTCCACATATGAAAGTGCAGCTGCAACAAACGACTAAATAACGATTGTTTCAATGAGTGTATCCCACCCTCCCACTACGGCTGCTCCTCCAGGCTCTGACTGTAAATACAGTTTAGCTTTTAAAAAGGACTGCCTTGTTAAATAGAGGTTAAACATCCTCTACAGGTTTCATGGTGCCAGGGTGTAGTGAGCAGTATACATAAACATAACAACATCTGCACTGTCATCATTCATTAGCTTATTAGGATGTGTACATCAGGTGACTATTTATCACCACTGTATTCTCACTGGAATCAGACAAGGCAAGACCTGCTACTCACAACAAAGGGCTTGTTCTCTGAAGTACGAGTTGTTTATACAGCTGCCAATGATGTCGTGCAAACAATTATTATACAAAAGACAAATAGCAATTATAATAAATTAGCCAAACATTTACACAAATGTTATATTTTCTGTAACTATCAAAGCTGTGCTTCCTCAAAACATATGCCATACTCCCATTCTTTACGCACTTACAAAAAGCAACACGCCTTGACTTCATAATTTCATGTTGACAAGCAGGGAAACCCCTTATTGAAGAAGAGCTTGCTATGACATAGTGAGCATTTTCCTTCTCAAAGCAAATACATGGCATCTTATTGGGTGGCAGTGGTGCAGTGATGGTGGCAGTGGTGATTCGAGTCCCCGTCCAAGCACACGCTGTCGTTGTGTACCTGGGCAAGACACTAAACCCGCATTGCCTATGAATGAATGAATGAATGAATGAATGAATGAATGTGGTGGTGGAGGGGCTGTAGCCACGGACTGGCAGCCACCCCCTCTGTCAGTGTGCCCCAGGGCAGCTGTGGCTACACAAGTAGCTTACCACCACCGGGTGTGACTGTGGAGTGAATGAATAATGATCATCAGTAATGTAAAGCGTCTTTGAGTCTTGAGAAAAGCACTGTATAAAACTAATGCATTATTATTATTATTATTATTATAATAAGCAAATTTTAGGGACGTGTTCATACTTCTGAGAAACATTTGACTCTACTAAAAACCATATCATGTTTCTAATTGTTTTTTAATTCAGTGCATTTTCTATCATAATTAACAGACATTGTGCAGTATATAGACATGAACAATATGAGCGAAAGACTGCACTGTATTCAAATTTCCAGGAAATGTCCAATGTTTTTATTAAGTTTATTAATAATTGTAATGGAAGAGTATTATATCAAAGATTATCCTGATTTTTGTTTCAAATGTTTTTCTTGTACTTACAGGATGAGTGCAAGGGGGACCTGGCTGAAGCTATGCCCGCTCTACAAGCCGCTCTATCTGCTCTGGACACCCTTAAACCAGCAGACATTACAGTGGTCAAGTCCATGACCAACCCCCCAGGACCGGTCAAACTGGTCATGGAGTCCATCTGTGTGATGAAGGGCATCAAACCAGAGAGGAAACCAGACCCCTCTGGAACAGGTAGAATCAAGGAATTTTAAGTTGGTTTCACATCAAAAAATCTATTTTGGTTTTGAAGAAATAAAGGAAATATTACTTATACTAAAACAAACATATCCTAAAATAGCCATAAGCTAGTTCTACCTTAATTTTGTCTTTGCTGTAGCATAGCTATATTTTAAATACACAAAAATTGATTAACAAATTCATAGTACTGCAGAAATAATGTATTGTGCAGCCCACAAAGAAAACATACAACATACTGTCTGTGTTGCAGGTAAAATGATTGCGGACTACTGGGGCCCCTCTAAGAAGCTGCTTGGAGATATTAAGTTTTTGGAAATCCTTAAAGCCTATGACAAAGACAATATTCCGGCAGCTAACATCAAGATTATCCGAGAGAAGTTTATTGACAACCCTGAGTTCCAGCCAGCAGTTATCAAAAACGTCTCTTCTGCCTGTGAGGGTCTGTGTAAGTGGGTGCGAGCCATGGAAGTGTATGAGCGTGTGGCTAAAGTGGTGGCCCCTAAGAAGGAGAGGCTAAAGCTAGCGGAGGCAGAGCTGGCCGTACAGATGGATAAGTTAACTGTGAAGAGAGCCGAGCTGAAGACGGTGGTGGACAGACTGCAGCTTCTCAATGATGATCTCCAGGCCATGATCAACAAGAAGAAAGACCTGGAGGACAACATTGAACTGTGCTCCCAGAAACTGATCAGGGCAGAGAAGCTGATAGGAGGGCTGGGAGGAGAGAGGGACAGGTGGACAGAGACGGCCAGGCTACTTGGCATACGGTAGGGTTATTCTTTTATGTTCTTATGTTTATGCCTGTTGTGAGGGAATTTGAGAGTCTGTCTCAGAGAGCTAAAGTACCCAAAGAACTCGGGGAGGACATGCTCAACCTAGAGAGTTTGTGTGTGGTTAGCCAACTATGGATTCAACCCACAACCTTCTTACTAGAAGCCAAGAACACTAATTGCTTAAAAACCAAACCTGTATGCAAAGCCCAACAACAAATTAATAAACTGATGACTAACAATTTTACTCTCTTTCACTTTATATTTCATATTTAAATAAATATAATAACCTCTTCTTGGTTTTCTTCTTCAGATACACTAATCTAACTGGTGACATCCTGCTATCCTCTGGCACTGTGTCCTACCTCGGGGCTTTTACAGTAGACTATAGAAAACAGTGTCAGAAAGAGTGGCATGTGCTGTGTCAGGAGAAGAAGATCCCTTGTTCTGAAGACTTCACTCTGAGCAGTACACTTGGTAACCAGGTGTCTATCCGGGCCTGGAGGATCGCTGGACTACCTGTGGACTCATTCTCCACTGACAACGGGATCATAGTGTTCAACTCTAGACGCTGGCCGCTCATGATCGACCCTCAGGTAGGATTCTGAAATAGGTGAAAGAATAATTATTACTAATTTATTAAGTGTGTTTAACCATCACACAATGCATTGAGATGCACTAAAGACTGCCCAGTACAATATATGTAATGTGCCACTTTTTTCTAACTTTGAATAACTTAATCACTCACATTGTACTTTTGTCATGACTGAAGATCCAATAGTGAGGTCAACAGCTCAAATGCCACACAGATCAAAATAAATGTCATAGATTGTTATTTATGCTAAAAACATTTTATCAGATGCACTTCAATATATATATATATTTAAAATCCACATCATATTCTCATATTGTCTTCTTATGATAAAAAAGTAACTTAATATGTTGTCCTCTGTAGGGTCAAGCCAACAAGTGGATCAAGAACATGGAGAAAGCCAACAAGCTGTCTGCGATTAAACTGTCCGACCCCAACTACGTGAGAACCTTAGAGAAGTCCATCCAGTTCGGCACACCGGTCCTCCTAGAGAACGTGGGGGAGGAACTGGACCCCGTTCTCGAACCTGTGCTTCTCAAACAGACCTTCAAACAGCAGGGCGTGGAGTACATGAAGATCGGGGAGAACCTCGTGGAGTACTCCAAAGACTTCCGCTTCTACATGACCACAGGCCTGAGGAACCCCCACTACCTCCCCGAAGTGGCTGTCAAAGTCTGCCTACTCAACTTTATGATCACCCCGCAAGGATTACAAGATCAGCTTTTGGGATTGGTTGCAGCCAAGGAGAAACCCGAGCTGGAGGAGAAGAAGAACCAACTCATTCTGGAAAGTGCCGCCAACAACAAACAGCTAAAAGAAATCGAGGATAAAATCTTGCAGGTGCTCTCCTCTTCCGAAGGTAACATCTTAGAAGACGAAACGGCCATCAAAATATTGTCTTCCTCCAAAATATTGTCCGAAGATATTTTGGAAAAGCAGAAAATCGCCAGCGTGACGGAAAAGGAGATTGACAACACACGTATGGGTTACCGACCTGTGGCTGTGCACTCGTCTATCCTATTCTTTCACATTTCCGAACTCGCAAACATTGAACCCATGTACCAGTACTCGCTAACATGGTTTATCAATCTCTATCTATTTTCCATCGCACAAAGCTTAAAAAGTGATGACGTGGTGGAAAGAATTAAGAATATAGTGGACCACTTCACCCTTAGCGTTTACAATAACGTGTGCCGCTCACTCTTTGAGAAGGATAAACTTCTTTTCTCCCTGCTGCTTACCGTTGGCATCTTACAAGGCAAAGGTCTTGTAGATGATAGGGTTTGGAGATTTCTATTGACCGGAGGAATCGCTTTGGATAATCCGCACCCAAATCCCGCCCCGGACTGGTTGTCAGACAAATCCTGGTCAGAAATAGTGAGGGCGTCCAAGCTTCTGAATCTAAATGGCTTGTATGAACACGTCCAGAAAAATATTCTGCAGTGGAAGGACCTCTATGATTCGGGTAGACCCCATAAGGACAGTTTGCCTGAGAGGTGGGACAGTCTAAAAGGGATGGACAGAATGGTGGTGATCCGGTGTTTCAGGCCCGATAAGTTAGTGCCGGCGGTACAGGACTTTATTGCGGAGAACATGGGACAAGCCTATATCGAGCCACCGACTTTTGACTTGGCTGGGAGCTACAAGGATTCAAACTGCTGCTCTCCACTCATCTTTGTGCTGTCACCAGGCTCTGACCCCACTGCAGGTGAGTGCATGGTATAAAAAGTAGTCAACACTGTTTATGCCTACATTTTTTGTGTGTCTGGACTCAACAAAAAAACCTGTTTATTGCAGAAGTAATTGCAATGTATTACTTGCAAATGTGCATATCCTAAAGCAGCAGGTTTGTAATGCAGCATACATTCCCACATTACTCCGGATTTAGCCCTTTTAAATGATAAAAACTGATGCAGCATTGCACAACTTTACAATCGACAATTGTGCATTCCTAAGTGAGTGAACTGTCTGGAGAAAGGAAAAAAGGGGGGTAGTATTGTGATGTCTCCACCAGATGTCACTAAAGTTCTACATGGACAACAGTGCAGTGGAAAGCTATTGTATGCTGTGTTTTTTACTAAAAGATGTTTGCATAGAAATTGAACCAAAACACTAACACAGTGCACAAGACAATGCTGTTATTTTCTGAAGATGATTTTAAGATTAGGAGATTTATTTATTTTTTACACTTAAATGTTGGATATAGTTCACTTTTTTAGCTGGAGATGTCGAAGCGGGCTCATCTGGTGAGGCACATACCAATCATGTTGAATATTTTTCATAAATTTAATCTCTTCTATCCAAACTAATTTCCTGTCTACTTTATAAATACAATACTACAAAATCATTGCCTTGTTTCTTTTGTAGGTCTGCTGAAGTTTGCAGATGACCTGCAGATGGGGGGCAGTAAGACTCAGACCATCTCCCTGGGTCAGGGTCAGGGGCCTATAGCAGCTCAGATGATAGACAGAGCCATCAGAGAGGGCACATGGGTGGTCCTACAGAACTGTCACCTGGCCACCAGCTGGATGCCCGCCTTAGAGAGGATCTGTGAGGAGAATATCACCCCAGAGAACACACACACCAACTTTAGGTAATGACAAGGATCTACTTATTACTAATGTTATGATCCTAAATGTAAGATTCACATCCTGTTAGCTTTAACCATAATGTGGTGCAACAACAACAAAAGGTCCTGAATCATTTTTGCAGTTGGTCCTAGTTCAGTCGCTATTTTAGCTCTATGTTAGACAAATATTGTAACTGCTGAATATCTTTAATAATTTAGCTCAAACCACACAAAACATAAACCTGTGTGTTGTATCCAGGTTGTGGTTGACCAGTTACCCGTCTGATAAGTTCCCTGTGAGTATCCTTCAGAACGGGCTGAAGATGACCAATGAACCTCCCAAAGGGATTCGAGCCAACCTGCTGAGGTCCTACCTGAGTGACCCCATCTCTGACCCCACCTTCTTCAGCAGCTCCAGAAATCAGGTCATCTGGCAGAAGCTGCTATTTGGACTCACCTTTTTCCATGCTCTGGTGCAGGAGAGGAGGGCTTTCGGACCACTCGGTAAGACCATCAAATTCTCATATAAGTTTTGATATTTACAGTGTATGTAGCATAGTAATTGTATCTAACTGTCACTTTTTTCCATTTGTCCTTGAGGTTGGAATATCCCATATGAGTTTAACGAGTCGGACCTGAGGATCAGTATCAGACAGCTCCAGATGTTCCTGGATGAGTACGAGGAGGTTCCACTGGAGGCTCTTACTTACCTCACAGGTCTGAACTACACTGGGTTATGTGATAGTTAAATCAGATACACATAGGTTATTCTTGTGGAAGACTTATTGAAGCTTTTTAATGCTTTGAATGTTTTTTTAGCTCACTGTATCGGCATAGGTGTTCAGTTTCTTCTAGTGTCATGGTTTGTATATTTCTGCAGTACATATTTCCATCTACCTGTATGGGGTAACTTGTGTTCAGGTGAGTGTAACTACGGAGGGAGAGTGACTGACGATAAGGACAGGCGTCTGCTGCTCTCTCTTCTCTCCATCTTCTATAACTGGGAGCTGATAGAGCAGGAGGGGTACCATGTGTGTGAGGGGGAGCTCTACTACATCCCTGCTTATGGACCATATCAGGTACTGTCTACATCCATTCAAAATCAAAGAAGAAAATAGTGCAAATTATAATTGAATGTTGGCTGTTAATGTTATTACAGTTTAAGGCTGGCATATACGACTTAAAGATATTATTGTTTGGTAATGTTTCTTTAACTAGAGGCAATCTAGTTTTGTTGGTAGCACAGTACAGTATCCTTGTAGTATGTCTTACAGTTTGTCTCAGTTGCTTTGGTACATTTCTCAGATCAGAATTGAAATCCTCAAAACCACATCTTCACATCATTGTGTCAACTGCTTAGGTCATGTTGATTAAAGTATTATATTGGGTCTCACCCCCTCAACATTTAGGCATTAGGTCATAGCATAAGGCCTTACATGCAAATGGTTGAACATGTTTCTCTACTATTTCCATTAGACTTTTCTTTTCTAAATCTGTCCTGAATTGGTAAATTGCTCCCAGGTCAAGCTTGACTTTCTCTCACGAAGGTGCATCTCATGAACCATCAACTTCCAAGTATGCAGTATATATACAGCACAATGTTACAATGTCTGACAATGGAAGAGTCAACAGCCAGAGAGAAGAGGAAGAGGAAGAGGAGTGAGGCTGTGCGGCGGAGGAGTTGTGAGGCAAAACAGAAAAGGCTGCATCACAAGAGAAGATATTCATTGTGATGTGGATGAGAATTTCATTCATTTCAGAACAGACGGGAACGTCAGGAGGTGTAGGTGTGATTCCTACAGCACCGTTTTCTCTAAGGAGATTGTCCTATGTTCACATTTCTTTTATATTTAATATTTTACTTTTGTATACAGCGCTGTCTTTTCCTTTCTGCATCCTCCTCTCTGTTAACACATGACAGTACAAACAGTAAAAGCTTGTCCTGACTCTTTACTTTATCAGAACATCCCTCCAGAGTACACCGTTATATTGACTGTCTTATCCATGCACGATGACACAAGGACTTGTCATTCTGTCATTGACACAGATATTCACTTTTGACAGATGAACTAAGCTTTTGCAGTAATCCATAGTGCTATTTGCTATTTGATTTGATAACTGTACCAAAGCGACTGGAGGTTAATAATTATAATAAAAATTGACTATCTGACCGTGTTTTATGATGTAAAGTAGGTCATCTGTAGAGGCCAGGGGGAGGGACAAAAGTAAAACTTGACTGCTATTGGTCAAAGTGGTAACCCATAAACTCTGATCTGATGTTACTGTTGAGGCCGGGGAGGGATTAAAAGAAAATAATAATTGGAAACAGATTACCTACCTATCATAAAAAACATAAAAAGGACTAGTAATAAAGTCTCATTAAATCAGCACAATATTAACTCAAGATGAAGATGAAGCCCACATGAACTTTTTTCCTCTTCTGCAGACCTACGTGAACTACATTCGAACCCTGCCCATCACTGCAGACCCCTGTGTGTTCGGTCTCCACAGTAACGCCGACATCACCAAGGACAACCAGGAGACTAACCTGCTGCTGGACGGGGTGCTTCTGACCCTGCCCCGCCAGTCAGGAGGGGGCGCCAAATCTCCTCAGGTTTATATACTGTTCTACCACACAGTCTGCTCTCAGGGTGGATGATGGGTACATGATGGTGGGTGTTCTTATTATAGGAAGTGGTGGATGAACTGGCAGAGGACATTCTCTCCAAGCTTCCTGCAGATTTCGACATCCAGATGGTGATAGAGAAGTACCCGGTGGTGTACGAAGAGTCTATGAACACTGTGTTGAGGCAGGAGGTCATCAGGTTTAACAGGTACACTGCTGGAAGTGGCTTGAGTGATTGTTTTTGTTAAAAGTACATTTATCATAATAGCAGACAGTGGCGTAAGGTTGTGAGCAGGGGCCCAGTGCACTTTTTATAGTTCTGGTTTAGTCCTGGTCTAGATCTGTTTAATCCTGGTTTAGACCTTGTTTAGTCCCTTTTTAAACAGTTTTTTGTTTGTTTTGTCTAAGCCTTGATTTGTCCCAGCTTGGACCTGGTTTATACCTGGTCAAGTTCTGGTCCAGAACTGGTTTAGATTTGGTTTGTGTCCTAGTTTATCTGGTTATGTCCTAGTTTAAATTGCATATAGCATTTTAAATTGTATTAGAGCTGATTTAGTCACGGTTTACTCCTAGTTTAGTAATGGACTCGCATTGAGCCCCTCCACCTCTTGGACCCCAGTTCACTTGCTATGGCTTTACTGGCTGATGTTACTATTAGCAGATGACCATGAAACTTTGATAATAGCCATATTTCTTTACCAGACTGACCCATGTGGTGCGCGCCAGCCTGGTGAACATCCGCAAAGCCTTGAGAGGACAGATAGTGATGTCTGCGGAGCTCGATAATGTCTTCAGCAGCATGCTGGTGGGGAAGGTGCCCTCTATGTGGGCCGCCAAGTCCTACCCATCCCTCAAACCCATGGGATCATATGTGACTGATCTATTAGCACGGCTACACTTCCTCCAGGTCAGAAACACTTCAATATTTACAGAAAAAAGACCAAGCCTTGTAGGACTTTAGAACCTTAGAAGAATAATTAGATTGTGTTTGCCTGATTGATGTGGTGTATTTCCAGGAGTGGATTGATGGGGGTGCTCCCACAGTCTTCTGGCTCTCTGGATTCTACTTCACTCAGTCCTTCCTCACCGGAGTGTCCCAGAACTTTGCCAGGAAGCACACCATTCCCATTGACTACATCGGATTTGAATTTGAGGTTAATTTTCATTTACATCCTTCTTTTCCATAATCGTTTTGGTGAGAAAAAGGATTCTTGTCAGTATGGGGCCCCTCATCTCCTGGGCCACAGAACCCTATGCTACGCCCCTGTGTTGTTATCTATCTATTGTGGTTTTTCAGGTGACCCAAGAAGAGAGCCACATGAGCCAGAAGCCCGAAGACGGTGCGTACGTCCGGGGTCTGTTCATGGAGGGGGCGCGCTGGGACCGCGAGAACATGGTGATCGGGGAATCCGCACCAAAAATCCTCTTCGACTCCCTGCCCATCATCAAGCTCAAACCAGGCGAGATGTCCCATTTTAAACATGAGAATATGTACGTGTGCCCCGTGTACAAGACCAGCGCCCGCAGAGGGACACTGTCCACCACGGGACACTCCACTAACTACGTCCTGTCCATAGAACTGCCATCAGACAAGCCTCAGAAACACTGGATCAACAGAGGGGTGGCCTGTCTATGTCAGCTGGACGACTAGAGAAACACATTTCTGAATTATTAAACCAAAAAGTCAATAAAAAGCTTTTCTGTGTTCTACTTAGGGAATGCATTATCTTTTACACACAGAGAGCAAATCCCATTGTTTTACCCATAGCACATTAGAGGCAACACAAAGTAATTGAATAGAATAAGTGGCAGAACTATGGCAGAAGTAGCTTCATACACTAATCGAAAAGGCTGCCGGTTCCATTTTCACTCCAATCAGTTTATACTGTGTCCTTGGGCAAGACACTTCACCAACCTTGCACCTCCTAGTAGCATGTGTAAATGTATTGGTGATGGTGGTCATGTCAAATAAGCTGTGGCTCTGTTATAGGTCACACCAACAGTCAAACAGTGAAATGTTTACCCTTAACACTGTCTTATCCTGTGCTTATTTGAACTGATATGTATAATGTATTGGATAGGTATTTATCAACGCACAATATGAATATTTTATAAGCTATCTATTACTGCATGTCTTATGGTGGGGGGTATCTTTTATATTATAATTCAATAAACAAAACATATAATAGTATATGTTTTTTATTATTATTCTCAAAAGCTCATAAAATAACACATGCACTTTAGTCTTTGTGCACTAGATGGCAGCAAAGATGTCTCCTAAAATGATAGTACTATAGTATTGCATGTATAAGATAAAAAGGATTATCATATTTAGATATTTCTTATTCAAATACATTCAAATTACAGAGTGACCACATTCTCCAGTTTGCCATCCACAGATAATCCATGAAAAATAGGCAAAGAAATCACAATTCTGCATTTGGTATTTTGTTGGTGGGCACAGTGCTAACTAAAGCTGCGTTCTCTCTCGGCGATTTATGTTGTATGATTTATGTGTTATGATATGTTGACTCAGCACTGTGGCTCCGGGCAGTACTCTTTCACATCAGGACCAATGTGAATTACACAGCATGAAACAGCACTATACACAAAACATGAAGAAGGAAAGTGGCTGTACTTCCTGTGCATAACATGACATTCTCAACACCTTTAGCCACTACTGTAGGAATCTTCAATTATTTATCCTGATATACAATACTGTATTTATGAAGTTCTTCCAAAAAATGTGTTGGTATACAGTATGCTCACTCCTGTTTATAAGGGCCCATTAAATATCCTCTGAAATGCAATCCATATCTGCATGCACACCATCCTTGATTTCTTGATTTCATCATTCTATTAGACGTGTAGTGGCACATGCCTTTGTCAAATATGAATTGTATTTCTATGGCAGCAGAGCATAGATTGTGGTTTGTCTGAGTTTTTGTAATATTGTGGAAGACATTTGTGAGATGGAGCTTTGCAGATTAACGTAAATATATATAAAACAAAAAAAATATGCAGAACACATTTTATAACTCAAGCAACAATATAATAACTTTGACCAGTCTGTAAGCATTGATAGCTGCACAATCACACAGATTCATATTGAAATCTAATAATAATAGCGTTATATGGAATTTCACATTCACATAATGTGGTTCAGACAAAGTTTGGGGGCTGATGACACCATTGACTGAAAATAAGCTTATCTTAAAAACTATAATAGCACACACAAACAAAGACCAGACAAGGACCATTTTCCTGCTGTTGCTGCTACACTAGTAGTCAAACTTGAATAACCATAGTAATGAATAATGGCCTTGGATCTCAACACACCCAAAGCACTTTACAACTGAGACCATTATTTATTCACTCACAGAGGTGGTATGACCTAACCTAACCTACCGTAAGTTGTTAAAATGTCTTGCCCAATAACGTCAGAAAAAACTGGCATGGAATCAAACCAGTAAACAATAGCAATGCACTTGTGAGAAGTTCCAGACTGGATTATCCCTAAGCCCCACTATATAATATTATTACTTTGTTTGCTTATGGCCGTTTGCAAAATGAACTTGATATTTTAGCCCAAGGACACCTCAACCTTTTATTGCTGCCATTACATTATGTTAATAGATAATGGCCGTCTGTGATAAGGCTCTCCACCTGATTTATACAGATACACATTGTTATCATGGGGAAGTAATACATGGGCATATATCACATTGTTTTTGTTGTCAGTTGATGTTACAGTGACCTGGTGGGGTATCTGTGGTAGAGTGGTTAATACTGTGGGTGTGAAGTGCAGTTAATTGTGTTTAACAGAGAATAGGAAGTCATTTATAGAGTTGCCCTTGAGCGAGGCTTTCTGGCATCCATCCCTGACCGATACATCACGGTAATTACCCCCAAAACAGGACCTGGAGATGTGGAGAAGCTTTGCAGAAAGGCCTAGTAAAAATAAATTGTGTCCTGCCCGCCTCATGCCCAAAGTACCTGACACTTTTTACTTGAAGTGAGTCTCTATAAAGAAAACCCACAAGCATTAACAAATTCAGGATAAACTAAACAATAACTAAACCATGCCTCTCTTTAACTGGGACTATATGGTAAAAATAATAAACCAGGATAACCTTGATGAAACCAGCTCTAACTAAATAGGACTAAATGGGACATAAACTAGGATCAAGCCAAGACTAAACCAGAACTAAACAAGACCACTGTAGAACTGTGACTAACATGGCAAAACACAGTAAGCAAAATCTAAACCAGGATTAAACTAAACTGAGTCTAAATGTAGAAGAAACTAGGATCAAGCCAGGACTAAACCAAAAGGAATCCAGGAATAAACCATTGCTAAACTAGAACTAACCTATAACTAAACCAGGAGGAGTAAACCAGGATGAAACTGGACTAAATGGGGAAAAAAGAGGAAGAAGTAAGGATCAAACCAGTACTAAACCAATGCAAGCCTAGATCAGAACCAAAACAGGTCTAAACCAGGACTAAAGCAGGACTAAACCAGGACTAAACTAGAACTAACTACTTAAACAGGGCTAAAACAGGTCTAATAGTATTAACATGAACTACATGATTGTCTATATGCATAGAGGCTCAGATTTGTTTTGCATGAAAAAAAAAACAATATTCATAAATAATGGCCAGAATATATGAGGCGCTGTAGAACACATATCAGAGGGTTTAGTCATTACTCATGCTGTGAGCGTTACTGGGGTATTAGGCATGTAGCAGCAGGACCACGTACCTCGATCTAATATGAAACATGTTTCTATGGCAGCAAGCCATCATTTCAGGTTTGTCTGAAGTTAAGAACATTTATATTTTTTTTATATAGTTGTAACTCCGATATAATAAATACACACACACATACACACATATATATAGTCTTTGCCGGATCTTTTTCAACAGAGAGCAATGAAACATGGTACAGTGATTCTCCACAGTGTACCCAACATAAAATATTATTATGACACGTGTGTTGGAGGAGAATGAGATGGTTTCTGTTACTGATGTGTGTTGGAGGAGAGTGAGATGGTTTCTGTTACTGATGTGTGTTGGAGGAGAGTGAGATGGTTTCTGTTACTGATGTGTGTTTGGCGAGAGTGAGATGGTTCTGTTACTGATGTGTGTTGGAGGAGAGTGAGATGGTTCTGTTACTGATGTGTGTTGGAGGAGAGTGCGATGGTTTCTGTTACTGATGTGTGTTGGAGGAGAGTGAGATGGTTCTGTTACTGTGATGTGTTGGAGGAGAGTGAGCTGGTTCTGTTACTGATGTGTGTTGGACAAGAGTGAGATGGTTCTGTTACTGAGGTGTGATGAAGGTTAGGGAGATGGTTTTGCTGCTGAGGTAGTGATGGATGAGAGTGAGATGGCTCCACAAATGAGGTGGTGATGGATGAGAGTGAGATGGTTCCACAAATGAGGTGGTGATGGATGAGAGGGAGATGGTTCTGCTGCCAAGGTGGTGATGGAGGAGAGTAAGATTGTTCTGCTGTTGAGATGGTGATGAATGAGAGTGTGATGTTTCTACTTCTGAGGTTGTGATGGAGGAGAGTCAGATAGTTCTGCTGTTAAGTTGGGTGATGTTGAAGAGTGTGATGGTTCTGCTACTGAGGTGGCGATGAATGAGAAGTGAGATGGTTCCACACAGTGTAAACTTGAATTAAACCATGACTGTATCGAGCTCAAGACAGGCCTAACAGGATTTAACATGGAATAAACCAGGACTAAACAGTACCAGGAACAGTACCAGGACTAAACAGTACCAGGACTAAACAGTACCAGGACTAAACCATGAATATCATGGCTTAAACCAGGACTAAACCCACTAAACCATGTGTAACCTAAATTAAACCAGGTCTAAACCAGTCAACACTTTAAAATAAAAAGCATATTTCACCTGAGACTGAGCTGGGGAATTCAATATACTATTAAGGTACCCGAGATCCAGAGATGATCAGTATTGCAATTTATATTTTCCAGTTAGCAGTAGCCCTAATAAAACTCATGGACTTTACACTTCCATAAAACACAGACCTGCCGCCTCAGTAGCCTGTCTGTTTCATGAAGGGTCAAGAAGGACCTGCTGCCCAAGTCCCGTGTGAATGAGAAGGTCTGCTCTGTTTGACCCCAGTGATTGACGTTCTGAAGGACGCGCACATCAGCTCAAGTCTCTAGATCCAGCTTTGGTTTTGCTTCTCCACACATCCTGAAATCCTCGAGTCATCTGAGTTCAGCGGCTGTCACTGTCACTGCTGCAGCGGAGGAATCAGACGGAGTGCACGCGGCCGAACGCAGGCGCACACGCATCTGTCCTCTAAGCTACATGTGATGGATGTGGGCGGGAGTGCGCGCCGTGGCTCGGGAGGGGGGCGGAAGGGAAGGCGTGCCCCGCGTCTGTCAACCCTCTCCGCCGCCTTCTGCCTCCACATAGACTACACCGGGTGAAACACAGCACACACCGGGGGAAGTGCGTCTCCTCTGCCCGCACCACTCACCATGCCTCCTCCTCTCCTTTGCCTCCACTCCGACCTTCTCTGAGCCTCCAGCAACAGCATCGACCCGTGACAGCGCGCCATGGCCGAGCACGGAGAGAGGAAGGCGGCCGGATCTCCCGCGCCGGTGACCGGGTGGAAGGACGGAGGAGCGAGCCGAGACAGAGACTCGGTGTCCAACGGGAACTGCGGCGTGCCAGAGGCGGTCAGGCGGGTCCAGAGCGAGTCCTGCGCCGAGTCCTGGGACAGTACCAGTTCTGATTTCGGGTCCAAAACCATCCCTCGCCGCAGCAGTCTCATTAAGGTAGGCCACAGACTGTTCTTATCGGTACATCAGCGAAGAACGGTTCCCTGGGCAAACTTAGACGAACAAACTGTTGCCACACGCTGCCGTTTAGCCCACAGGGAAAGACCGCATTAAGTGATACGTTAGTGTAGCGTTAAAAACAGTGGATTTAGAGATGGCTGTCAAACCCTCACCTTCAAGAGCTCAACCAGTTCACACATCAATGACTAACGCTTCAGTAAAGGAGAATCTCAGTCAAATCAGTGTATTGAGTAGCCCTGTATGCAAACTCACAAATCCTCACGGCTAACCAGGTCTAAAGCAGGGCTACTCATGATCATACATGGCTCTACATCAGAACTGAACCTAATGTAAATCAGGACTAAACAGTACCAAATAAGAACAAAACCTGAGTGAAATCAAGACTAAATGACCATAAACCATAGGTCTTACGCAAGGTCTAATATACTTCCCTTGATAAAGACGGTCATTAAGGCGGGCATTGATATGTACAACAGTCACAGA
The DNA here is from genome assembly GCA_036025475.1 of Philypnodon macrostomus. NCBI lineage: Eukaryota > Metazoa > Chordata > Actinopteri > Gobiiformes > Eleotridae > Philypnodon > Philypnodon macrostomus. The sequence goes on from JAVQKC010014025.1 coordinate 17,993, forward strand.
AATACAGGTCAACTCATAGGTTATTTGTTTTTTGTGTAGCAAAACAGTGGCAGTAGTAGTATGCATGCCCTCCCTGTGTTACTGTGGCAGTAGTAGTATGCATGTCCTCCCTGTGTTACTGTGGCAGTAGTAGTATGCATGTCCTCCCTGTGTTACTGTGGCAGTAGTAATATGCATGTCCTCCCTGTGTTATTGTGGGTTCTCCTATTGAATTTGTCCAAACACAAGTGTTCCCGGTGAATGGCAGTCTGCATGTGTGTGTCTTTGTGTCTGCTGTGCCTAACTTGCCATTGTCAACAGCGTACACCGCCTAAAGCCCATAGTTGCTGGAATATACTGATACAGTGCAGTGTTGTCAAATGTCCCAATATGTATCAGTCAATGTCAAACTGCTTTAGAATTGCTATTGAGAAACTTTTGTACTGTAGCCACCAGAAAGCATTGTATTTTTGTTTGTTTTTTGTTTGTTTGTTTGTTTTTTTGTTTTCAGCAAACTGTCATGAGCTGGATTCAAACTCACAACGCTGGGGCGAACTCTGTAGGCTCTGAATATGGGCCGCACGCTCTACCGACTGAGCCAAACCGATCACATTGTTGACCTCGCACCTGTTTTGTGGAGTCTGTTTGTTTTTCGGTTGCTTAAATGATTGGTGTTCAATTTTGAAATCCATAATTCTAAGTGTCCTGTACATCAAAATGCACATTGAAAACCATACCTATTCAAGCAAAGAGAGAGAGAGAGATATTTCAATTGTCTTGTGCTGTCTTGGCTGTGTCAACTGTGGAATAACTGTCAGTTCTCTGTTCTCATGAGACATCATAGAACCTTGTGTGACCCTGGGGCAAAAACTCAGCTTTTCGGCCTTGTCGGCAACATGGGCAGTATGCATTCTTTGTACTCAGACTGTCGTAAGTTTGACCTGGTTTGGGGATCTGGTTTAGTAGCATCAGCAGTAGTCTGGTATTGCTGAAGTTGGGGAGGTTATATCGGCACAATCTGACTGCCACATCTCCATCAGTCTGCCCCAGGCTCACCAGTGTGTGACTGCGGAGTGAATACATAATCATTCACTTCACAGCCTCGAGGCCTTGGAAAGTGAAATATAGATCTAGTCCTTTCTCATTTTACTTATGGATGCACCAATATGGAAATGATTGAATTCATATACCAATATTTTGTAACAATGTTTTGGTATGTTACCTAGAAATCTTCGTTGAAATAACTCTGTGATAATAATCTAATAATAAATATGGTGAGAAAATGCAGTAAAAAGTATCTTAAATAGTCGATGTTTTCCACGACAGGTTTAGGTTTGTTTATTCATTTATTTAAGGGACAGCGTAAAATATACATTAACCTCAGGAAGGAGAGGTGCGTCGTATCAGGTTATAGCTCAAGTCCTAATTTACACCTGAAGTCCCTGGACCGACTGGTGTTTAAAACAGGCCATCTAGGTCGATGCCGATATCAGCCCACAGATGTGCATCCCCACAGTATTATAGTCAGTACAGTACAGTTTTACTTACCATCACTGTATGGACTTGAGTTTATCTGCAACTAGAGTTTTAAACATATAAATGAGTTAAAATGAGTGTAAATTGGGGATGCACCGATGTGGAATTTCTTTACCGATGCTGATATTGAATTTCGATACCGATTCCGCCTTTTTGTGAATATGTTTGGCTATATTTCATGAAACTAAAAAAAATCATCATTGAAATATAGACTTTTTGAATGGGCTTTTTCATTCTCTGACTTCTCTGTTTTTAAACCAAATATATTCTTTTAGCACAACTGCAGAGGCCGATACTGATATCTGTGCGTCCCTAGTATAAATGAATTAAATAAAACAAACATATCTTGAATCATTGCCTTCTGACACTGTAGTAATTACAACCAGCCTGAAATAGAAACGAATGTGGGCAGGGTGTAGGAGTCGTCCAGACATGTATTCAAATGAATATCATTGTCCAATTACACTGCCCACTACTGTATAGGTCTTAATAGATTGTCCCAGTCATGGCCAGTGAAAGTCCAAATATGGGCGTGACTAACTGACAGGAAGAGAGCCAGTTGGCCAATTTCCTCACACTTCTACATGTTGCAATATTGTTATTAATTCTCTCCCAGTGGGGGATGACGCCTCTCGATGGTGTTGTATTGTGTCTTTGCACTCGGCTCACGCATGTAAACTGACAAAAACAATGATTCAAATCACAGACAATACAATATAGTGATAAAAAAAGATATTATAATAACCAAGTCCCTTATTGTTTATGGGGAGGATGGATAGGATCGGAAATGAGTGCTATAAAGGGACAGCTCGTGTTAGATCTTTCGGAGACGTTGTCCAGATGGAGGGGGTTTAGACATGTACAGAGGAGGGATAGTGAATATATGGGCAGAAGCGTGATGAAAACAGGTAGGAGGTGTAGAGGAAAACCCAAAGAGAGCTTTATGGATGTAGTGAAAGAGGAGATGACGATAGTTGTGTGTGAAAGATTGTATCGTGATAAGCGGTTATGCTCATGGAAGATGGTTGACTTGTGGTACAGTGTATTCATTCAGTGTGTTCATATTCATAAAATATTTTTTTATGATGAACTTTGGATTGGTTTTATGAGGGCACTGATAGCAGTAGTATTCTGTACAAGACAAAAACAATACAAACCAAAATGTGGCTTGATAAAATCCTGATTATAATTTGACCATATCACCCACCCCTAGGCAGATAACACTCCTGTGAAGCTCAGTAAATTAATTGATTGACATATTTAATTATGTTACTTCACACAGACCCCTTTCAATACCAAAAATATATATATCTCTTATTACATGTTATGATAGAGCTTTATTAATGTTGTGACTGTTGCCGCGTCTTACAGTTTCTTCTCTTCCACCGACCAAAGACAGACATGGAGCATCTAAATGTCCAATACAGCATGATTCTGAACGAGTCTCAGCCTCTTTACTGAACTATTGTCTTTGATTTAGCCCGCCTAAGGCTTGTAGTAGATGTCCTCCTGTTATGACACATTTTTAACAATTGCAATATGGACTACCATGCTTTTCTCATGACTGCTTCATCTGGTTATTACAATCTGCACTGAATTGTGTTTGTTGTTAACACATTTAAAATAGAAAATGTCAGTAAGGATGTGATAATTGGTAGTAAAAAGCAAAATTCGGCTCAAACTCTAGCATTTGATCTATTTTGTATTAAAAGAATGAAAAATCAGCTTCAGCAATGTAACCCTCCGTGGCTGCCTTCGTTTGCTGTGGAGAGCTATTAACCAGTGCACGGTCACAATCATTCAAGTTGATGGCTGCAGATGAACCCCATGAACCTTAAAAACTGAATCCATCATAAACTGTAGAGAAAGAATGAAGAGGAAAAAGCTGGGCAGTGGCTTATGTGGATGAGGATATTGTTGAAGGTTGGTGGTTCGATGCCCACCCGGTTTATACAGCTCGTGTCATTGGGCAAGGAACTTCACCAACCTTACGTATCTGTCAATCTGCCCCAAATTAGCTGTGGCACAAGAGAAAAAGAGCATACAATTTTGATCCATTACTACATTACCAAAGTCTTATATAGCTATATAGTTGGGTTGTTTTAGGGTTAATGCAGTGGTGATCTGAAGTCTCCTGCTGCTGTTTAAGCCCTGATGTGAACAGAGCTATGAGCACCAGTGTGTTTAATGTGGGGCCACTGATCTGAAACACTGACCTCTACAGTCCACCTTGACCAAACAGATATGAGCAGTCACCCAGCTCTCTAGCACACACGACCCTGAAAGACTAGACCATTGACAATGGTAAGGAGAGTGCGATGGTTCTGCTGATGAGGTGGTGATAGAATATAGTGAGACTGTCCTGCTGCTGATTTTGGATGAGAGTGAGATGGTTCTATTGCTGAGGTGGTAATGGAGGAGATGATACATTTCTTACATTGTCTTGATAGAACTATATACAGTCTATCTTACATAATTCTGAAAGTTGAAAAAGGGCATCTGGACAAAGTTTTGATTGTTGAAAAGCTTTCATCTGCCAATCCAGCAGACTTCTTCAGTTCTGGTTTGAAAGGTGGGTGAGCTGAGATTATAGGCTGATACTTGGGGGAGTGGTAAACACCTGTT
>JAVQKC010014032.1:0-15952 GCA_036025475.1 Philypnodon macrostomus
AACTTCTGTGGCAACACACATGAGAAAAATAAGCACAAATGTCCAGCCTACGGAAAGAAATGTAAAAAATGTGGAAAAGAAAACCACTTTGCGGCAAAATGCAAATCCAAATATGAGAATTATAAGAAAAGCAGACCGGTGCACACAATCTCAGAGTCAAGTGAATTGTGTGAGGACATCATGACAATAACAGACATTAAAGAAAACCAAGAGACAATAAATCAGGTGAAAGAAGCACACAGTCAAAGTCAACACCTCTATGCAGGTATGTTGTTGGACAAAAAGCTTGATAACTTTCAGATAGACTGTGGTGCTACTTGCAATGTTATCCCAATACAACTGTTAAACACTAACACACAACTGGATAACACAGAGAAGGTGCTTGTCATAGAAAAAGTAGATTACGACCTCTTGGAAAATGTAAAGTCAAACTTCGAAACCCAAGAAATGATAAACTGTATAGACTTGAGTTCCAAGTGGTGGACCAGGAGGATAGGATCCCATTAATGGGCAGAAAGGCTAGTGAAGCCATGAAGCTGATCAAAGTGCAGTATGAGAACATCCTGGCGATTGACAGTATAGTGACAAAATAAAGTCTGAGTTCGGAGATGTTTTCACTGGCGTTGGCTGCCTGGAAGGCGAGTACAACATTGAAATAGACAAAAGTGTACCTCCAATGAAACTGCCTAAACGCAGAGTGCCTGTTGCTATGATGACCCCACTCAAAGAAATCATAACACCTGTGGAGCGAAGCACTGACTCGGTGACAAAACCGAATGGAAAACAAAGGATCTGCATAGACCCCAAACCGCTAAACAGAGCACTAAAAAAGGAGCCATTTTCCTCTTCCCACCATTGATGACGTCCTGCCAGGACTCTCAAGAGAAACAGTGTTCACTGTATGTGATGTAAAGCATGGATTTTGGCATGTCGAGCTGGATGAGGAGTCCAATTACCTCACCACGTTTGGAACCCCATTTGGACGTTACCGTTGGCTCAGGATGCCAATGGGTATAAGCCCAGCTACGAGGTCTTCCAAAGGAAACTCATGCAAGCACTAGAGGGCTTACCGGGGTGTATATATTGCTGATGATATACTGATAACAGGTGAGGGAGACACACAAGGGGAAGCAGACAAGGACCATGACAAAACCTGAGATGTTTTCTAATGCAGTGTAGACAAAGAGACATTAAACTATATAGACAAGTTTAAACTGAGGAGAAAGTCTGTACCCTATACTTACTGACAGCAGAAGGCCTCCGCATTGACCCGGAGAAGGTGCGGGCAGTGCGGGAATTGCCAAGGCCTACAGATGTTAAGGGTGTACAGAGACTTGTAGGTATGCTGAACTACCTTTCAAAATTCTGTGACCACCTTTCTGATGATTGTCTTACACATAAAGACAACATGTGGGAATGGACTGAGGTGCACGAGACAGCTTTTAACAGACTTAAAGACAAAATATCAAACGCACCTCTGCTCAAGTACTATGACCAACATGAGGAGTTGACCCTGCAATGTGACGCCTCAGAGACAGGACTAGGAGCAGCCCTGACACAAAAAGGCAAACCTGTGGCATTTGCAAGTAGAGCGCTGACTCCCACCAAATGGGGTTACGCTCAGATAGAAAAGGAATGTTTGGCCATAGTGTTCGGGATGGAAAAGTTCCACCAGTATACTTACGGTAGAAAAGTGACTGTTCAAAGTGGCCATAAGCCATTTGAAAATATTGTGAGAAAGCCACTACTTAGTGCACCAAAGAGACTGCAGAGAATGTTACTAAGGCTTCAGAAGTTTGACATTGCCTACAAACCTTGGGCCAAGGTAGGATCTGATTTGTTTTCTTGGCACAATAAAGACTATCTGGTAACTGTGGACTATTTTTCAAATTTCTGGGAAGTTGACTATCTACCAGACACCAAAAGTACCACAGTAATTCACAAATTGAAAGCACACTTTGCTCGTCAGGGGATTCCAGATGTGCTGGTTTCTGATAACGGACCGCAGTACTCATCACGAGTTTAAAATGTTCAGCCAAAAGTGGGAATTTGAGCACAGAACATCTTCACCTGGATACCCACAAAGCAATGGAAAGGCCGAGTCGGCAGTCAAAACAACAAAACATCTTATGCAGAAAGCTTCAGCAGCTGGACAGGACCCATACTTGGCTCTAGTGAACCATCGTAAAACACCGAGCCAGGGCCTCACCACAAGTCCAGCACAGAGACTTCTCAGCAGGAGAACTCGGACCCTTGTTCCTACTAAAGAGACGCTTTTGGAGCCTAAAGTGTCAAACAACAAACAGGGACTGATCAAAAACAGACAAAGGCAGGAAAAATACTACAACCGAACAGCAAAGAACTTGGACTGTTTCAAATCCGGGGACAGTGTTAGAGTCTAACCATTTGAGCCTTGTAAAACATGGAAAACAGCTAAAGTGATTAGACCAGTGAGTCCCAGATCTTATGAGGTAGAGCTAGAGTCGGGTAGTGTCCTGAGGAGAAACCGTCGCCATCTCAGAAGCAACCACTGCCCACCCTCAACGCCAACACCAACAGGGACTTTATCAAACACACCAACTGTAGTAGCTGCTGAACGTGGTAATGACCAATACACTGTTACTACTAGATCTGGTCGCGAGGTAAAAAGGCCTAGCTATCTGAAGGACTATACAAAGTGAGATTATTTAGTGTCATGTTTGGTGATTTTTTTATGTATTGCTGTTGCAATATTGGAAAAAAAAGAAAAGACAAGAAAGGGGGAAGAGATATGAATATGAGATTTTCACATTTTATTTTGATCTGAATGTATTTAGAACATGCACTGGAAGTAAATGTCCTGAGAGGATATATTATAATTTTGCTTTTTGTGTTAGCTAAGATCATTACATACATTTTCTGAAGTATTTTTGAAGAATATGTTTATCTTGTTTATAAAGACAATTTATAACTTTTGGAAAGAAAAAAAAAAGAGAGAAAGGATGTAACAAGTGGATTGTTATTCAGTTACATGTTATGTTCCCAGAGGGACTGATTTGAATGTGCTTTGCTATGTAAAATGACAGCTAAAATGGATAACTAGTTTAGAACCAAACTCTCATGTTGATGAACACTGTTGAAACAATTTAATTCAAATTCCTAATTTCTTAAAAGCTTAAATCCTCAGATGTGCTCAGAAAAGATGAGGTAGGATACTATGGCCTGTTAATATCTGAGAGTTTTCTTCTTGAAATATTCCTTCACTAATGTGGCCTTGTAGGAAATTGAGCTTGACACTGCTGCTCTAGTCCTTCAGTCAGGCCCAGGGAACTTTCTATACTTAGCACAACCACGGTAAACAAATGTGCAATAACAGTTACAGGGCAGAGAGGAAAACATGTCCGGGGTTATTCAAGCTTGCAGTCTGATCCGTTTTAGGGCAAATCATATATCGGAATAATGAGCACAAATAAACTTCAGCTTTGACCACTCCAGTAAATAATATTCTGAATCTTATTTTCTTCACGTATTACTGCACTACATAATGTATAGATCAAAGGTACATCAAGGGAATAATTTTAGAATGCAATTTTATATGAAACCAGAGTAGGTCTTGCAGTCCACTCAAAAATAATGCAGTGAGGCCAGGGCAGGAATGTAATATTGATATATTGATAATAATATTGGTAAGACTGATTGGTAGCTGTATGTCTTGTAAGGGGTACACATATACTTATCAATCATGCAGAGGGCTGAAAAGTATCCGTACAAGATGCCTGTGTGCCTCAGACACAATGAGAAAAACTTGCAAACCAAACATTCATTGTTTATGGCCTGAAAGCATTGAAAACCTGACTGAGCGGTGAGTGAATATGGTCCTATTTGCCATGTTCAGCGGTTGCAGCAAGGTGGGTCTGTCAGCACAAAGAAATGAAAGGAACAGGAGTCGAAGAGGCTTGGCTCATAGCACAATGGAGGGAGCGAGCTATACATTGATGTAGAGAGGTACAAAGTGAATACAATCAAAGCACTTTTTGAAGCATGCTATTGAAGAGACATATGAAAGAGGTTAGTTTGCAACAGCTCACAAATACAATGTAAAGGTGAGTGACTGATTTCAATGTTAAGTCTATGTAAAGTTGCGTTGTCGCGCGACAAGTCATCCTGCGGCGCAAAAGAGTGAGGCGAAACATATGAAGAGACCGAGGGTGAATTTTCGCCAGAGTTGAACAATCTGAATTTAACCAATCAGGAGCCTGCTTTTGTGGGTAGTGACGCTGGCACTGACGACGTAGCCCCAGTGCGGGGCAACCAGGAGATCACATAAGAAGTGTCATGGTGTATAAACAAACGGCACTGTCAGTCTGTACGGAGCATTAAACACATCTGTGTTGGTTTATAGAGACAAGAATACTATACGGATCTATATCAGTCTCCTGAGACACCGTAGTAAGTAATTAGATGGTTATTTGTGACTGAAGCACTGTTTTTATGACTTGTACGATCTGAAGCAGAGATTCTCCTGTGAAGGCTGGTCCACTAAAGCTACTCATTACAAGGACAATGTATTAAAAAAATTACTTAAGTAAATGTAACTGCGTAAATGAAAGTGGTACACGTTACTCAAAATCTAGCAAACTTTTTCATTGGTCCAGTGGGAAAAGATTGACAACTCACACAGGGCGCAGCGCCCACTCAACGCTCGTGTCCTCTGGGCCGCAGTGGGCCCCTCCTCCCTAGTGGGCGCGCGGGACGCGGACTTGGACAGGGACTCGAACCACCGACCCTCTGGTTGAAGGGCGAGCACTTACCCACTGCACCAGAGATTACTGCCCATCTCTGCAGGCTAGAGACAGTAATCACAAAACGAGGCCTGTGCTGTCGTCCCTGACAGCAAGGTGGATATCGGCGAAACCGCCCCATACGTCTGTCACAACTGTCACCAATGGGCACCTTAATCAGACATTGTGTGATTTCTAAGGGTTTTAATATTGTTAACGAGCAATTAAGAAGCCTCACCCCCAAACCAATGCAAACATGGAAAGGGTCCATTTGACTTTTTTGATTTGTCTGGATGTTTGTGAAGAATGTTTTTGCCAAATTTTGTAAAATTCCCTTAAACTGCATTCTTCTTTCAGTCTATAGGGGGCGCTATATCGATAACTGCCATCATATTGATCAGATGTTTTCAGGGCCAGGGGGTAATTAGGTATTTCAGTTTCGAGCCTAATCGGGCAAAGTATGTGCAAGTTAGAGGCTGTCAAATATACCTGACCTCCCAAATTCAATTCACAATGTCTGACTTCCTGTTTGTTGTAGGGTGGGATCATAATAATATTTTATGTTGGGTACACTGTGGACAATGACTGTACCAAGTGTCATTGCTCTCTGCCAAAGTAAGTGTGTCCAAAGTCCCATAGGGGTCATAAACATGAGGGCGCTATAGAGGCATTCTTTATTTGACCTCTGCAATTTGCCTATGTACATTAAATAAACAATTGCCCGGATCACTGTGCCAAAATTCACACAATTCAGCAGGATTATTGGCTCAATAATAGTGCATCAAAACATTAATTTGTGAATTATTTAATTGTCATTAATCGTAGAAGTACCAAACTCAATCCAGTTCTGGATCTTCGTGATATGTACCTGTGTGCATTAGTTGAAAAAGATCTAGCAAATACTTTTTGAGTTATTGCGTTCACAGTTTTGGCCTGTAATTAATGAATTACTTAATTAATATTCATCGAAGAAGTACCCAAATCGATACAGTTCGGCATCATTATGGTATGTACCTGTGTGCAAATGTTGAAACTAATCCAGCTATTCGTTTTTGAGTTATCGCGTTCACAGCTAGGATCTGTGGATGCGGACGCAGACCGACGTGATTTCATAATATCGCCGATATAATAATGGGTCATTGTATTATTGCATACTGTATATTCCATAGTTTTAAAACATCAGTATAGGACGCATGAACTCTCATTGTTTGAACGCACCAAGGAGCTGGAGTTAGTCAGTGCTTAAATTATCAAGCAGAAGGTAAGGGAGCACAAAGGGGGTTTAGTGGTGGTGTGTTCTCTCATCATTGAGATAGAACTAAATGCATATGTTTAGGAATATGTTATAAACGTTAGAGAATATGTTATAAAGTCCTCATTTATATGAACTCATTTGTTATTTGATGTTGAAAGTAGATTTTAAGTAGTTCAAATGCAAAATGTTAACAAGTCATATTTGCAAGCTACATATCACGAAACATATTCTGATTAAAAATATGTTAACAACAAATAAACATGCCAAAAAAGGGGGGCGGTCCAGTCAAATAGGTGGGGAAACAGGGGGATCCTGGTAAAAAGGTCCAGGTCCCAATTTGGGAGGTATGAGATCCCGCTCAAATTGCCCTCTGGAGTTAGTCCAGATATTTAGGTCAGTAGACCTTAAATCTGCAGCTACTGTACCGTTTAGATCCTTGAGGTGATTTTGTACCTGTGCATGGTAGCCTCCTTTGTGCATGTGTGACTGTTTGTTAAGTATAGCTGTGCGTAGAGTAGGACTGCAGGCTCAGCAAACCCCACTGAATAAATACACTTAAAATAGAGTGTCGAAGGTCATGAGACACATGTCATGATCTTGCAAGTACATATTATGCAACCACATCTGCTGAGGCACCAAGACGGGCCATTAACTAGAATTTAATATAAAGAAAGAAACTATATTTCAGGGGCAGAAGCCAAGGCTTTGGCAAGAAGGAACTGCATTTCACTGAGTGCTGTGCAACTTTGTCAGGTGAACGTGACTGCTGGGGACAAGCCTAGATTGATGGCATCTCAATTCCCCTTGGCTCAGCAGTCTTTGATTTTCACACGGCACACAGAGGAGGATGAGAAGCAGGAAAGAGGAAGAATGACATCCAAATTTATGTTTCTTATAGCAGGCCATCACACAGTCAGCTGAAAGGTTTACTGTAGAGGGAAGAGAGTAACAGAGATATCAGTGGCCACTACACAAGTCTGATGAATTGGATATACATGTTCATACAGACTGAATCACATTGATAGTAATTTACATAGAAACCTGACTATCCAGAGGGTCTGTTACAAATGTCCTTCAAACAGGCCAGGTTTATACTGTAAACAACAAGTTCTTGTTTTGTCAGGATCTAATGGAGCAGGATTTGCCTTGATGTCATGTACAGCACACTCTGTGTGAATGGAGTATGGAGTCCGCGAGGTAGCCTTGTCTATTATTGGTTGATATTTTTTAGAGTCCTAGGTTTATGAACCCCTTTGGATCTGTGTTTTTCCTGTTTTTTCCAGCATTTTTTTTGGCTTTACCCAGTAAATAAAACTATGATTACCAAAACTGGCACGCCTAATTCACACTGACTGCGGTACAGAACAGGCGCCTAGCATTCACTCCAGCTGTGGTACTGTACATGTCCGGATCTGGCGCAACGGAAGAAATCGGCAAGGATTCAATTTTTTCCGGACGCCGCATGTGGCTTCATATACACACACAGCGTGCACCAGCGAGCGGGAATTTGCCTGGACACGTACAGCACATGGACCGCACTCTGTGTGAATGGTAGTCCGACCATACGTACTGCATTCAGAGTGAATAAGGTGTTAGCATTTAGCACTACTGGCCAGATGGTACAAGCTGGCAAGTCAGATTGATAAATTATTTAAAAAAATAATAATAATACATTTTCACTACTGAATTACTAATTACAAGTATTCCAACTCACTCATCTGAGCTAAACAAACACAATGAAAAATGTTGTGACCCCAATTCCCAGCCCGGCGTCTTTATGATATGTACCTGTATGCAAAAGTTGAAACTGATGCTGCAATTCAATTTTTGAGTTATCGAGTTCACACATAAGATCTGCGAACACAAACCAAGTGAATGCGGTCTATTGAGAAGTATCATACTATTTCTTACTGCAGAGTTTGGTAGAGAGTAGAGTCCAATAATTAATAATGAGAGCATTGTTACTCCAAAATAAAAATACTCAAGTAAAAGTAACTTATTCAGAGTTCTACACATTATCGATCTGGGGCAAACCTAAGGCCCGCCTACTCACGGCAATATTGTCACATGATGCGGGAGCAGTACAAGATGGATTTTCATGAGTTTGGAAAACTAAATCTCACAAGAATTTAGTTTGCAGCGCAATGTTAAAGATTGTAACACCATCATGCAAACGTCTCCACTTTTTTCATTTAAATTTTAATTAAGTGGTTGCATTTACAATGCACACTTCTCCTTCTCAGCTGTTTGTCTGATATTCACCATTCAAACTTTTGAACGTGTCTCAAATCTAGGACATTTAAAATGCATATTCTTCTGCTTCCGCAAAGTTTAACCTTATTGCACCATTCAAACTTTTTTTTTTTCAAGTCTACAAACGATGGTACATTATGGCCATTTTGGTTGGTAAATTTTACCTTTTGTGTTATTGTGCCATTTCGAGGTCAAATTTGGGAAAGTATTTTTTATGACTATATTTAGGGTATTTAAGTCTACAAATTGAAAAAGTGGTACATAATATTGGTGAAACAAGAATCACGTCCGTCCGTGTCCTCAGATCAGTCTGAACGCGATAACTCAAAAACAAAGGTACATAACATAAAGACAACAAAATAGATTGATTTTGGTACTTCTACAAAGAATTAAGTAATTAATTAATTACCTAAAGCTGTAAACACATTAACTCAATAAGTTTTTGCTGGATCTTTTTCAACTTTTGTAGACAATTACATATCATGAAGACACTGAACTGGATTGAGTTTGCAGACGTACATATGCAAAATATAGAGGTCAAATAATAAATGCCTCAATAGTGCCCCCATGTTTATGACCCATATGAGACTCTGGACACACTTTCCCCAGGCTCAAAATCTTATAAACACTGCATTACCCCCCAGCCCTGAACACATCTGACCGATATGATGCTTCCTCATTAGCGCCCCCTATAAGACTGAAAAAAAAAATGTTGTTTTAGGGAATATTTGTGATGGTTTGGGGAGCGGGCCTCTTAATTGCTTGCTAACAATATAAAAACCCTTAGACATCACGCAAACAATGTCTGATTATTAAGATGCACGGTGACCTAGCATTTGGGGCAGACGTATGGTGCCATTTTGCCAATATACAGTACACCTTTCTTTTTGTTCATTGTTGCAAACTGTGTTACATGTCAAAAGGAAGCAGCCTTTAATCACTGGATTTCAGATTATGCCTTGTTTTGTGAATGTCTGTTTTATGGTTTGAGAAGTCAGATCTAACTTTACAAAATTACTAATTAAAGTTATAGTCCAGAGGTCTTTTTAAACCATCAGATCATATGAAGATGAATACACACAAGACAGAAATGGGCGAGAACATGGTTCTGTTGGAATGCTACTACTCCAGTAACCCTAGTCGGAGGGGCTACATGCAGAGAATGTGGGAAAAATGGATACTTCGAAACCCACATTCAAGACTGAATGACAAACAACTAGTACCAACATCCACAAACGGCAACTGCTATCACAACTTGAGATCGACGAGGTACAACACAAATGCTACGGAAAGGGGAAGCCAGGACACAAGGTCAGGGGGGAGTTAACATCAACTCCCCATCAAGAGATTGGGTACAAAGCCCCAAGAACGAGTGAAAAGATGCTGAATGAGGCAGCAATTGACCTGAGAGATAATATCATGGCTAGAATGAACACCAGGCAACCCCGATGCCAATTACAACGGCTGAGGGAAGTACCATCTGAAAGTCTCATTGAAGATGTGAATGCAGCATTGAGAACGATTCCTACAACAAGCATCACTGAAACCAGTGAGCTGATATTCACTTCAGCAGCACTGACATCGGAATGTCGTTCGGACTTCAAAAGTGTGGTCGGATGGTGACAAAGAGAGGAAAAATAGTCCATACAGAAGGGGTGTCACTCCCAGAAGGAACAATAGCAGATATTGAGGGCAGTTACAAATACCTTGGGATACCACAAGCAAATGGCAACCTCGATAAGGCCACAAGGAAAGCAGCCACAGCCAAATACCTACTACGAGTAAGGCAAGTCCTGAGAAGTCAGCTCAATGGCAAGAACAAGATCCGGGCTATAAACAGCTACGCCCTGCCAGTGATCCGATACCCTGCAGGAATAATAAACTGGACAAAGGAGAAGATAGAGACCCCAGATGTTAAGACATGGAAGCTCCTAACCATGCATGAAGGGTTCCATCCCAAATCCAGCGCCCTGAGACTGTACGCTAGCCGCAAAGAAGGAGGCCGAGGACTAGTTAGAGTGAGAGCCACTGTCTAGGATGAAACATCCAAGATCCATAAATACATCAATGATAAGGCCCCAACAGATGACATGCTCAGTGAATGTATTAGACAATGGCACACAGAGAAAGAGCTGCTGGAGGTACCATCATGGGAGGACAAGCCCCTACATGGGATGACAGATTACTGAAGTGGCTGATATCAAGATATCCTACCAATGGCTAGAAAGAGCTGGACTGAAACACTCCACAGGAATAGGCCTTGAGCACCAGAGCAATAGAGGCCCAGATCTACTACACCAGACAAGACCAAGGTGTAGGCTGTGCAAAGAGCCCCCTGAAACAATCCAGCACATAACTGTCGGAATGCAACTATACTATACTATACCTGTGTTCATTTAAGAGTGAAACAATTGATGTTACACCTGCAGTTTTCACTTGTTTGTTTTTTTGTTTGTTTTTTTCAATTATGGCCGAATTTAACTCAAATTTGTAGTTATAATTTGAATGTGAAAAACCTCTGGCAGACCCCGGCTCACAGCACTGTTGTCTGCCTCAACATGTCGGGCTGAGGGAGGGACTAGGGAGAAGACTTTGTTAGTGTCATTAAGACACTTATTAAACTTTAGGGTTAGGGAAAAACAGAAACTAAGGTGTCTGTGCCCAACAGATGTGTCAGGCTCACAGGAGGGGGTCCTAGTCCACATATAGCCCCACTCAATTTTAGAGTAACCCCACCCTGAGTACTGTGGCAGTGCCTAGCCAATGGGCAGAGTCAATCTAAAACTGCCTCAATCCAAAATGGCATCATATATAATGGCGGGGTGGGGTTGGTGGTAATTGGCAACAGGACAAGGGTGTGGCAGTCATGAATATAATGACAGTGGTCCATCTGTGTCGTATTTAAACATACCAAGGAGTTTTTTCTCACAATCTTCAGTCTTCATTCCCTACAATAGGAGTAAAGATAATTGGTATTAGTTAGATGATCACTGTATGTGGTAATATGTAGACTTGCTGGCCACTTTATGTGATTGCCTGGGGCCTATTTATGGCACTTGATTTCAATTGGCCCTTCGTCTCAACGATAATGGATGGATATTTGCTCAGTCAGCCACTCATTAACTAGAATACTCAAATTAAACTTGAATTTATATTTTAAACTGCAAAAATCAATGGTTGTTTGTCAAAATACTTTGTATAACTAGTATCAGTAATAGTTGCATCAGAGTTTTCAGGTACTGGTAATTTACCGTATTTTCCACACTATAGGGTGCACTGGATTATAAGGCACACTGTCAATGAATGGTCTATTTTTGAACTTTTTTCATATATAAGGCGCACCTGACCATAAGGCGTATTAAGCGAAACAAAACAGTCAGACAAGTCAGTCAGTTAAACTTTATTAAACGCGTTCACAATAACTCAACATTGTTCAAACGTTAATGGGCGTATTCACAATAACTTTAAACCTTCAGTTGTAACACGTAAAAAAAAACACAGTCTGATACCACTAAATCAAACGTTAGCGTATTCACAATAATTAAAGTTTATAAGTTATAACACGTCGTAAGTGTGTCTCTTGACAGGTGCCATTTAGGGGTCATATATAAACACCAATAATAATACACTACTAATATTACGGTGAAGCATAGTACCGGTATGTATTACTCCACGACGCTCCTGACTCCCGGAGCTTTGTAGTTTACCTCGTACCAAAACATTTTGACGGAGTGCCTTGAGCGCCGTGTGACACAAAATCGCTTGGAGGTCAGTAAGCACAACTAGAATTAATCCATATATAAGGCACTCCGGATTATAAGGCGCACTGTTTGTTTTTGAGAAAATTAAAGGTTTTTAAGTGTGCCTTATAGTGCGGAAAATACGTTAATTGAACCAAAACAAAAAGTCTTTCAAATGACTAAAAGAGTCATTTATTCTAATTTTCAACACAACACTAATACCTCATTATTATCAATATGATTCTAGAGAGACTTTTCAGTTTATAAACTTCAAAATCAATCTTGAATTGCTACCCCTGATCCTTAACACCAGCAGTGGTGCCAACCAATCATGTGAATGGGGCTGTTTGAGGTTTGTTGACAGCAACAAGCCTCTTCACAAGATTTGTTAACAAATGAGGACATAATTAAATGTAATATATATGCTTCTACATTGTTATATAAATATATATAAAATCATACATTTATATTTTATTAAATTATATTTCTATTGAAGAAGTTTCTTGTTCAGACATTGCTTTGATTGGTTAAAATAGCAGTCTGTAGCTGGCGCTTCAACCAATTACCTCCAAATACTCTCTCCAAAATGTTCTCAATGGAAGACATCCCAGATTTATAATGTGTAGAACTATACACTGAGGCTACACATGATCAGTCTGGCTTTGGCCAGGTTAATGACAGGTTGTCCTCAAACACCTCAAAAGTAGGGACTCTAATAGTGACCTCTACGTCTTTTGAAAACACTAACACCAAAAGATAAAGCTGTGTGTAAAATACAACAGAACATTTTTTTAAATATGCCAGAAAGGAAACTTGTATAGGGTTTCCTTGTGGCAGACTGTAGGGAAGGACATGACCTGACTCCTGAAGGTGAAATCTAGACAGAAATGAAACAGTAGAGAAATTGTTAGTGGTTCAACTCAATTAGACTACGTTCAGACTTCAGGTAAATGTGGCCCAAATGTGGCATTTTTTAGCCCGTATCTGATTTGCTTAAAAAGGTAAAAACATTGATTTAATTTTTTCTTAAATACGTGGTCCTAGATGGGATATGTATCTGATTTTTTGTATTTATTTGACGTCATTTCACCTATTTTGCATCAGCCAATCCAGTTTATAATAATAAACTTTATAATACAATTGAACTACCTTTAGAACGGCAACAGACACACTTGTGTTTCATTTCCTATGATTGATTAGCTTTTTTCAAAGCGCACCTGCCTAGGCCCCCCTGGGAGAGTGCACGCTCCACCTCCCAGACGGAGTCAGTGAGACGGCCTCCTTGGCATTGTGGTTGGTGATAGTACCTTTTGTAGTATTGTGCCATTTTCTTCCATTTTGGTGACAAAATTGGTCAAGCATTTTTTTCAAGTCTACAGTTATACAACCTTTTCACAGACTTTTCATATTTTTCATTATCCTCAACCTTTTTCTAACCTTTTCACATTTCTCCAAATTTTATCTCCCATTTTTTTCTCCCAGTTTTTCATACTTTTTCACACAACACAACTACTTGCAATTGCGAACTTTTGTCTTGTTTTGTTGGTCTACACCAGACATTTGAGTGGGTAGGTACAATGATGAATTCTCTCTGTACATTTGCTAATGCGTTACATTGTTAAATGCCTATTGTGCTAGTTACTCTATAGATTCCTTTCTCTCTGTACCTCATTCATCCTTTGCCCTCTGCTAATATGCTCTTCCCATTCAATTAACCATCTATTTCCTGTGTGCATTGTTCATTTGCTATTTACTATGGAAACACAAGGTCATTTGTGTACTGGCCAACAATTACTACATAACATCCACCATGCAGTAAATGACCTATCATGTGGGTCAAATTCTATAGGTTAATTCTCTATAAAACGTGTCTACAGAGTCCTATGAGAGCAGCTATTCCTGACGAAGACCTATATACTCATCTACTCATGCAGCAGCATTCCCCACAAGTGAGCACTATTTCATATGCAAATGCAGCTCTTCTTATCCTCCATTATTCCTTATTTGAAGGTGCCCCCACCCTCTCCGCTCCTCCCCACCCTCCTATATTATGTTAAATTGACATTTCTGAGCTTTTAACCATGTTCTAATGTTGTTTCTACCTCAAACGCATACACAGATATATACTGTTTCAGGCATTTTTGAGTAAATAATTATGTTGAGCTTTAGTCCTCTCCAAGAGCTGAAAATTGGTTGACAATGGGATTCTCTTATAAGTGGTGAACTGTAACAAATACTGTCCCTCCATTTAGCAACATATGGTATTTTCCAGGCTAAGTCGCTCCAGAGTATAAGTTGCCTCAGTCAAAAAATGTGTCATGAATAAAAAAGTCACACTTATATAGAACTGTATTTCACAAAATCCAAGACCAAGAACAGAGTTTCATCTAGAAGGGCAAATTATTGAAGTAAATTTAAGGCCGCACTCATACCTGCACAGATGTCTACAAACATAAAAAACCGTAACAAAGAATTGAGTGAAGCAGATCTCAGAGGGTTAAATACATCAGACTTACGGGTTCATGTGGTTTTATCCTCCGCTACAGCAGCTGGCTCCTATGTTGCCGATAGTTTCCCAATACGTGATAATATAGTGAAATACCCCAGCAGCTTGCTCTCTCCTCTCTCCGCCTCACCTGTGCGCACTCACGCACAGGCCTGTTCTTGGCTTGCCCAACAGCTCAGCCGCATGCTTTGCTGCATGCCGCTGACCTACAACACGACCACCATTTCTGGCTTTTATTTTATGCATCCTCAACACTGCACAAACATCCCTCACCTGCACACACCCATTTGCACCTACACCTTACACAAAATATGCATGTTAATATGTTGTTTAATTATTATTGGTGTGCTCAATAAAAGGGCTTTACTTTCTGCCTGTCTCCCATCCTTTTTGTTATGGCTCCCCAAGCCAGGTCATAACAGGCTGTGAGAGTGCCAAGGTTTTGTTTATATCACAGAAGAAGGAAAAAGTGGTTAGAGATAAAGCCCCTTAAAACAAGCACAAATGGCTTGGTCCTGTCAAATCAAAGTGTTTGTCATTGTGTGTTTGATGTTGAAAAACTATTACGTTCACATTTTTTGCCCGTAATTATATCGGCGAAACGACGATATTATGGAATAACGTTGGTGTTCGTCCGCAGATCCTAGCTGTGAACGCGATAACTCAAAAACGAATTGCCAGATCAGGTACAAAGGTACATACCATAAAGACGCAGAACTATATCAATTTGGGTACTTCTTCGATGAATATTAATGAAGTAATTAATTAATAACGGGCCAAAACTGGGAACACAATAACTCAAAAAGTCTTTGTTGGATCTTTTTCAACTGTTGCACACAGGTACATGTCATGAAGATGCAGAACTGGATTAAGTTTGGTACATGACAAGTAAGTAATTCACTAATTAATATTTTGATGCACTTTTATTGAGCCAATAATCCTGCTGAACATAAACTAAATTGCGTTAATTTTGGCACAGTGATCTGGGCAATTGTATACTTAATGTACATAGGCACATTACAGAGGTCAAATAAAGACTGCCTCTATAGCGCCCCCATGTTTTCGACCCCTATGGGACCCTGGACACACTTACTTTGGCAGAGAGCAATGAAACTTGGTACATGGATTCTCCACAGTGTACCCAACATAAAATATTTTTATGACCCCACCTTATAACAAACAGGAAGTCAGCCATTTTGGATTGAAATGGTGAAGTCAGGTATATTTTACAGCCTCTAACTTGCACATACTTTCCCCGATTATTCTCAAACCTGAAACACCTAATTATCCCCCGGCCCTGACCACATCTGACCAATATAATTTCAATTCAATTTTCAATTCAATTTTATTTGTATAGCCCTATATCACAACACAGTTGCCTCAGAGGGCTTCACAAAAAGAGATGCATGTAAACAATAAACAATAGACAGGGTCATTG
>JAVQKC010014056.1:0-27103 GCA_036025475.1 Philypnodon macrostomus
CTGCAACTAACTGGCCACTGCCAAGGTGTACCCCGCCTAAGGCCTCCAGTGACCTGCGACCCCTAACAGGAATGAGTGGAAAAATGACAAAATCCACACTTTTACACTGAAGTATGTGACTTGAGACACTGTAGTTCTATTGTTTATTGTCCAAAGAGGCAACACGGCAGCCATTTTAGTATCTTGAAATACTGTTGAAGATGACAGAGTTTTAACGTTTTCTTCAATCATTTTGTGGGGTTATGCTGACAAAAAAACACCTGAGTAGTCTTTTTTACAGCAGTCGTCAGCATTGTAGTAGCATGCCTATGCGTGCGTCTAGCACTGCTCCATCACTAAAAATAAAGGGCTTAAAAGGCACAAACCTCTGAGTGAGGAGCTCATGTCTCCCTGTATGGATCTCTGAATTGAATTTACCTAAGTGGATAGTTGTTTCATAACCCCTCCTGATCATGTCACTACAGACACATGCATATGGATGAGTTTCTGACATGGTTTTATTTCTATAAAGTCAGATGCCAGATTCCCCAAAGAACATTAACAAGCACTGTATGCCACGCTATACCTGGCACCTGTCACCCAGGTCCCAGCTGTCCATCGGGCCACTCACATGTAGAGCTTGTTTTAACTGTCATCTGAGTATCAGACTCTCTTCAGCTGTGCGGCTGTTTGAATGTGCCAGTGCTGTTTGTACATAGTGTGCACACTCTTGTTTTGCCAAAAGCTTTGCAGTGTAGCATCACAGCCTTGACAGCTAGAGAGCCTCACAGACAAACCCACAGCCCTTTGATTTGTATGTAGTCTTTTAGAAGTTTCAGTGTTCAAGGGTAGGGAATATATTACAGTGACTTTTCAGGACGCAACCGAAGATGCCCCCATTTCACTGTGATACTTTTGTGCCACCTAGTGGTCAACTAAGGATCCTAACCAACATGAGTGGTTCTACAAAGGGTCCTTTCCACCTCAGTCAGGAATTACACAGCCTGATAAAAACAGCCATGACAGAGGATCAGTGTGACTATTCAGTACTTTAGCATTGACACACACCTATCCTATGATCAGTATTGTTTAGTCTGCTTTTCTATTATGTGTTTGTAAAAAGACTTAGAGTAATTTGAACATGCCTTTGCTAGAATAATTTCACTAACTTGAATCCACTTAAAACAAAAGTTTGACTTATGAATGCTTTTTATGTGGAGTCTATTACCAGTAGTGATGAATTAATGAACCATAGTCTGCAGTAATGAATACACAAAGACTACATCTAACTTGTGTCTGTAGCTGTGATAGACTGTAGAACTATTACTTGTTGACAAAAATGCTACATATCCATAAGAGTACCAACCCCTGGGCTTTTTCCTCCGTAGGCCTATTGCCCACAAAGGCAGAATGCAGTTTCTACACCAACATTTATGTTATGAAAAAGTTGAATTATCTATCTATCTATCTATCTATCTATCTATCTATCTATCTATCTATCTATCTATCTATTCATTCATTCATTCATTCATTCATTCAAGTGCACTGTTTTAGATTGGGTAATAATGGAGTCTTTGCTGCTACAGAAAGAAAACTTTACATTATTATTACCAAAAATCCTTTCCTTTTTGATGGCTCTAGTTGTTCACACACATTTACTGTGAGAGCTGCACTGTTGAGCTGTTCCGTTTCTTTACTTCCCAAAATCACTTAATTGTATTTTTCAACAACAAATGTGTAGCATGATTTACAAAACTTTGAAAGGCTTCAGTATTTCTAAATGAAGTATTTATGTGGACATTATTATAGGCTTGTGAGTGTATGTGTGTGTGCGTGTGTGTGTGTGTGTGTGTGTGTGTGTGTGTGTGTGTGTGTGTGTGTGTGTGCGCGTGTGTGCAATTGAGAGGCTTTTTGTGTGTTTTACAAGAATTTGTGATAAAGCCCGGCAGGTGATTACTAAAAACTCAAAAAGTACCCATTTTTAAGAGATGAAGATGAGAATTTGTTAAGCATGAAGATTTTGTTTCCCCTTTATTTGAATTTGGATGGATCGTGTTGGGAAATGGGATATTTTAATGGAAGATGTATATTTTATAATATAATTAACATTTTTAGACTAGTACAATATATGTATAAAAAACATATATCAAAATGTGAAATACTACTATGATATTACTATGATAGAGTTTAGCCTTGTGTGATTCTACAGCTGTGTGGCATATCCAGACTCAGTTAAAACAATGGTTTTCTCTTATAGCATTGGGTCAGGTTAACAGGGTACCTTTGGCAAGAGTAGATATTGCCATGTATGATCCTCCCTAGGCCTAATCTATATATTGTTTGTGGTTCTAACTATAACCTCTTTTAACTGTATTTCCCTAGAACCAACTACATGTGCCTAACCAGCTAGACGTGGAGGTTTCCTTTTGAACAGTTTACACTATATATAAATATATGGAGAAAGAAATGTACATAGTAATTATAGAAAATATTGTTCAAGAAATGTTTTTATTGTACCGACATAACCATATTCGTCTCCCTCACTTCCATGTGCAATACACAAGTAACTAAGACTCATATTGCATGTTTTATGATGACCTCCTTAGAAAATTTCATGGAAAAAATGACAAATTTTGTAGTTTTTTTGTGACTGGAAAAAAAAAAAACTGGAAATTTTACAGATATTAAATGTCTTTGTATCCTCGGAGGGCTTCAACCCTTTCAAACTGCAATCAGAAGATTTTAATCAAAGCTGCCCTGGAAATGAGACAACAACAAGGGCTGGAATCAGACGTCATGGGCCAATTTATTCAGCGCTTAGACGGGTTGCCTAGCAGCCATCTCATTGATGGTTGACACAGCCCTCCACAATAAAAGCACAAATACCTGCTCTTTTACTGTTACTCCACTGTGAAGGACCCTAGACTACACCTTTCAATATGAAATCATTTTTACCTGAAATGACCGGATACCACCATGGGACGATGCCGGGACCTTGCTTTTTTTCTTCATATGGGTCCACCACAAACACATATTCAATTATTGTGAATTTCAACTTTTATTTTGTGTAAAGTAGCAATCCATCCATGTAGGCCTAGTATATTGTGCAAATGATTAAGGCAGGTTCGAAGACATATTGGTAAGTAAGTAAATATCAAGTGTTTGGGGAAAAATAGCATCTGTCTGGCAGGTTTGTGGAGCTAAAGCCAAGGCAATGGGCTTATTTCAAAACAGTCTTTTGCTCAGTTTTGTGAGTTAGTCGTTTTTCTTCTACACTGTATTTCTTAACACTCGCCTAAAGCATTTGCACAATACCCTATATGGGACCCAACCTGTTGTAATACAAGCATGATCCACACAGTCTACCTTTTTGTAGAGAATAGAGATGTAACAATGGACAGTACCTCAGTTTCTACCCATAGGCCTCTGTTCTCAGGGGACTCCACACAACCATTAAACCCTGGACTTGCACAGAGCCATCAATGTGCCATACCCTCTCACTAACGGGTACACTTTGCATCCAAGCACAGATCTCTATAAAGTAGCCATTTTGGAAGAGCAGTCATGTCTATCAGGACCTGCAACTAAAAGGCGGGTTTTATTAAAGATTCAGTTAGATACCCTAAATTATACTGTTATTGGTATTGGGGATATTGGCCCTTGATTCATTGGTTATTACTGTATGTGTTGTGCTTTTTGTTTTCACACTCAAGTATTTTATTGAGATGCTTGGATAGTTGATCGTTTCATATCTATTATAATTTACACATTCAATAAGCAGTTATTCAAAATGTATATGCCCCATAAAGAACACGATGGACTGTTTCATAATATAATTGCAATATCAGGCCTTACTTTTAAAAAGGTAATACATTTTGCCGCAGAAGCAGCTCAGACCATTTGTTGAACTAAACTTCAGTGTGCCTGACGTGCTGCGGTCTCATGTGTAACAGTACTGTACTTTTTTTTACAGTGAAGAAGGTAAACCTGTGGATCAGACACAACTGATTACTGTGTAATTATAAACAGACCCTCCACCTGGACTCACATTTACAAAACTGTACATATCTGGACATCGCTCTGCTCACTATTACATATATTGTTATTACAATGCAGTTATTAGTATGGTAATTGTCATTTAAATGCTTATTGATTGCCATAACCCTTGCTCATTAACAGTGTTGTCAGTTCTAGCTTTGGGTAGACATTGTTCTGTATTCAAGGGCCAGTCAAGTGGACAATACAATATATCATTGGGGAATGGGTTTTGCATTGCTGCTACTACGAAGTGTGGATGAGAAACTTTTGACTGGGATCAGCGATGGACTTCTATAGCAGAGATGACAGTCTGTTACATGGAGGATTCAAACACAGGACTGTGTCTATATTCCTCTGGGAGCTTGAGCTCTGCCAGATGAAGTCAGACTGAAACTCTACACTTGTTATTCTACTCTTTAATGTAGCAAACTCATGTCCACTTTAAGTCTCTCTCGCTCAACACCTTGATTTTTAGACGGGTTTGATACAGCTGGCATCTAAAGCTCAGCCTTTCTTTGAGTTTCCTATGTTTTATACACGTCTGACTCAGTGCCAAGACACCATACTGTACATAACCTTTGTTCTGTCATTGACTGGACTGGAGCACATAGCAATAGTGATGTCATAAGATCTGAACATTGTTGTCACACAATGCATGACCATGGCGTGAGAGTGAGACAGTGACACATCCATCATGGTTCTGTTTGTTGTGTTGTCATTATTTTGTACATATTCAAACTGATTTATGTATGATTTCTGGATATGGATGTGTCTGAGAGGCTGTGCGAAAGCCCAGAGAGATGGCACACTGTGAACTGGTTTACCCCAACACAGAATGTAACACTGTCAATGTTGTTCAAACATTTTCTAATGGTTAATATTATTATTACTATTATAATGATTACTATAAAGCTATTTTAGCGAGGTAAAACAGATGGTCTGTGTTTTCTTTTCTTTGTGTTGCATCTTTAGCAGCTCAGTAAAGAGAAATTCAAAATATGGGGTACACATTTAAGTAAAAAATATATCAAAAATATCTGATAATAAAATTCGGTAATTCATTTCTCAGTTTAATACAATCAAAAATATAATTGAAATCCATGAAAAGGCTTAAGTGCAAATTTTATACATTTTGATCAACAGTAAAAAAATATTGTAGATGTAAAACTTTTGGTCATTACAGTGGCAGCAGTAAAATAGTGTTTGGAGATGAAGTATTAACAACATAAAATCAAATGTAAACCTGAGTTAGCGCATCACAGCACTACTACTACTTCTACTGGACACCCTCTAGTTTGAGAGTCCAGGCCTGACCGGGGCAGTCAGGCAGCTCAGGAAGAAGGACAGTGAGGCCAGCATTAGGGAGCAGTGGAGTCCAGGAGAGGGGTTTGGGATTCCCCAGCAGAGTGACCTGATTAGACGTAAACACAGTTATACATTGTAGACATACATAAAACTGGTTATCATGGTTCTAGTTATATACCTTGGTGCTTTTTGAGGTTTTAGGTGCCAGCAGCTGAACAATAGACTTAGCAGGTTTAGATGTCACAGTTGCATATACACTTGTATCTTTGGAAGTAAACCTAAAAAAGAACATATTAAATATTGTTGTATATACTTGATACAATCAGTCGAGTGTATCTATCTATCTCGGTTTGAAGAGGGCTCTAGTTGATTTAATTCAGTGTAACTTTTAATGATTAAAATGAGATCATTGACTGAAACTGACACATTACCCATCACCATGTGCTTACCAGACTGGTATGGTAGTGTTCTCAAGCTGGACCCTCCAGGGTTTGGAAGCATATATAGCTTCACCATTGATTTTGAGCCATGCACCAACACCCCTTAGCCTCTCCTCAAAAACAGTTGGGATCGTCCCATCAGCAGTAGGACCCACATTCAGCAGGTAGTTACCTCCAAGAGCCACAGTCTGAACCAGATCCTAGAGCAGACATGAACAATAAGCTTTAGGCAGACAATAATTCCCATGTTAACATTAACAACATGTAACATAAAGGTAAAGCTATAGTACATCTTTGACATTCTAATTCACAAATAAAATGTTCATTCTTCAGGTGTTTGGTAATGATGGCATACCTTTATGATAGTGGGTAAGTCCATCAGTTCATTAAGCTTCATGTTTCGACGATAGCCCCAAGAGAGCATGTCCACAGATGTACACTTCTCCCACTTGTGTTTGGGCAGCTGACCCGGCGTGTACTTGTCTTCACAGTTATAGTAACCTCCGTGTTTACAGGCACATCCCGCTCCCCATCTGTCATTGGTCACTACTGTGTCCTAAAAAACAATATGCATTAGTTCATAATCTGGGTTTTATTCTTAGTTACTCATTTTTCATACTTTGACCGGACTGTCATTGTAGAGCCAGGCCAAGAACCCAGTGGAATTCCAGTAAGTGTCTGGAGCTTCCCAGTCTCCATCCGACCAGATCACCTCCGGTTTGTATCTGCAGGAAAGAAAAAACAGGTTTAGACCTGCTGCGGTCAAATGTCTGAGACACTTTAATAGTGAAATACCACTCATATCTGACACAGTATACAGGTGCCACACCTTACAACCATATTGTACATCTCTGGTAGCAGCTTAGAATGTACAAACTCCTGTGTCTTGAAGCCATTTTTCTTGTCAATCAGATAGAGAGGGTGAAACCACTCATACAAGGAGTTGTACAGTCCATAGTGCAAGGACCTACATAAGAAACAAAAAGTATATATGATGATTTAACTCATTAACATTTTAAGAGCCATATGGTCTAGAAAAGGCAGTACACCGACCTGTTGCGGACAGCATCCCCCAGGTCTCCCACAAGGTCCCTGTGAGGACCATTGTCCACAGAGTTCCAGTTCCAGGAGAAGGGAGAGCCCCAGTTTGTGAAGCCTTCGTGATGTTTGGAGGTGAGGACAACATATCTGTTCAACAAGAAAACATACAAAACTGAATACTGTTTCGCAGAACCACAAGAAACGGTCATTGTCTTTAAGTACACGTTTACTATGCTATGTGCAGAAGTTAAGGTGCATTTATAGCGCATTTAGTAGTATTTAGTAGTATTTAGTAGTGCTGCGTTTTTCAAGTAAGACATAAGCTTAAATGTCTTGAAAGTTCTAATGCGTCATGTTCTGGTTTAACAGTCTCATAATGCTCCTGTACCTGTCTGTATTTGCCTTTTCATTTCCGTACAAATATAGATTTACAATATTATGAATAGATCCACTCACTTTGCGCCAGAAGCTTTGAAAATGTCCGCCCATTGACCCGGGTCGAAGAACTGAGCGTGAAGCTGTGGCGCAAACTCCGGATAGGTGAACCCCGGGGGGTAGTTCTTGGACATGTAGCTCACACAGTTGGGATCTGGAGGCTGTTGTCCCTGCCAGTGCCACCAGAACCACTCACTCCCGAAGCCAGGCACACAAAATACCCCCCAGTGGACAAAAATGCCCAGCTTAGATTCATCGTACCATGTGGGAAGCGGTCTGGCGTCCAGACTGGTCCAGTCGGCTGAATACCGAGCCTCAACCACAAAACGGCACACAAAAAAAAGTACAACAAACGATAACATGATCACCCGAATCTACCCAGTACTTCTGTTCTGTGGAGATGTATCCGTATAAATGCAAGCTGGTAGCTGCATTAAAACTCGTTTAGCTGCTATGAATACAGGTTTTATGACATTATCACGCGCTTTCACCTTCTTCCTGCTTCAGACATGTCACGTGCCATCACAAAACTCACGTGATTTGTTTCTATTGGGTCAGGGCTAAATAAAAAAAAACCTGCGTTGGCTTAAAACTAGAATTATTTTTATTTGGCCCAGTTTATCTCTGTTTTATGAACTTTATATTACATAGTTCACATGACCTTAAATCAATATAGGCCTACATAGTAAAAAAATAATAATACTTATTTACTAAATTTCATTTCTGTTTATTCATTGTTGCACAGCACAATCCCTTAGTTTAGCTAGCAACCTAAAGCTTGTCAATTGAGTTATTTCCACAGTGGTAGCTCATTCGCTCTACGAATTAGAACATTGGCAACATGAAAAAGTCATGATTGAGGAATTACTACCAGTGGTCCTTCATATGATAACAAATGGACAGCCGTGTAATATATGGACATAGACAATGTAATGTGCAAAAGGAACAACGATATTAAATAAGAAACAGTACGGCCGATGTTTACACAGTGAGACAGCAGATACAATAAATAGAACTACTTTTTAAAGTAAAAAAAAAACGTGGTCAGAGTTAAATCTACATAAAAGAATGGAATGTATTTTTATCATAAATATTCTTCTAAGCATTTCAGACAACAGCCTACAAATTCACAGTGCTGGACCTACATCAGAACAGACCAGCTGCCGGTCAAGCATCTGTTTGTCCACCATCTCCACCACTCTCCCCTCCTCCACCTCCTCTACACCATCCATAAAACTAGACCAGTCCGCACTCCCGTCGGCACGCTCCCCGGCATCTGATTGACCGACCGGGTGAAGCAGGGCGGAGTCTTCGTGTGTAGTGGTCACGCAGTTGCAGCTGTCACAAAGGCCATATCGCTTCAGGCCCGAAGTGACCGCAGACCCAGTGAAAGTCCGACGACAGCTCTTGCATGACACGGGCCAGCAGTCTCGATGTACCTATGAGCAGTCAAAAACAAATTTCAAGTTTTACATTATAGGTATGAGATTATGAGACTCTTTTTAGTATTTAGCATTCAGGCCTTTACAACACAGTACAAAAATGACAGGACACCCATTATGCAGAGTGTACTGTGCTGTGCAAATAGTGTAGGCTTTCAAAGAACTAAATCTAAAAATCAATATCTAGTCATGTGACCACACTTAAAAAGTCTATTTGTATACATTTTTCAAGGACAGGTAGGTTCTTCCCAACTTTCAATCAGTGGGTGTAGGCTTCTCACATCTTTCTAACTCGTCATGCTAATCCCAGACTCATTGATGTTGAGAAGTCAAGGCAAGGGGCTTGAATCACAACACTCAACACTAAGGTGGGTGATTTTGACAGCATTGCTATTTTACTACATTTCTGAACATAAGAAGTTCTTACACTGAAGGCATGACTTCGCAGGTGCTCTTGTCTGGTAAACCTCTTGCCGCACAGAGGGCACGGAAACGGACGCTCCCCGGTGTGACAGCGGATGTGTCTCTTCAAAATCCCCTTTTGTTTGGAAGTGTACGGACAGAAAGGGCACTTGTGGAGCTTCACCGGCACTACTAGGTTCTCACCTGCAGGGGGGGAAAGAGAGCACAGCGCTTACAACAAAAACAGCATCAAAGTGCATTTTGTAACTAATAAATGTATTTTTACCCGTGTCCTCTCCGAGCCATTCATTCTGCGTATCCATCATGCTGGATCCCACAAAGCTCAAACCTTCATCCATTCTGCTTCCCTCGAAACTGACATCTAGTCCTTGGGCAAAGCGCTGATTCCCTCGCTCCACAATAGGGACCGGCCCTTCACCTCTGGCCAGCATTTCTATCAGCTGACGGGCATTGAATGAGGAACTATAGGAGGAACCCTCATTAGATGGTGATGGTGGAAGAAGCCGATTGTGATGAGGATTGTGATGAGGGGGCGCAGAGAATGTGGCTATAATTTTAGGGTCGGGCGATTCAACAAGTTCAGGTTCATCATCGGGGTCATACTCAATTTTAGGGTTTAAAAGCTCTGGTGTCATGGCAGAGGACGGAGAAGATGACAGGTTTGTGTGAGTTGTATTTTCATTGTGTGCTCCATTGACTGGTGTAAACTCTTCTTGGCAATGAAAGTCTACCTCTCTGCTGGTGCCTGCGGGGCTGCTATCAGATATGGAAAGGGGTGTTTTCACAGGAGTCCTACTCCGGCCAGACCCCCTTTCCGCTTCTACCACCTGTGACTGAGGTTCTGGGGCACTGGAGTTTGATTGAGAATGACTGTCTGTCGGACCATCCGCATTATCTTTTGGCTGGCTCTCCCTGCCTGCATTCTTTTCTTTCTCTTTGTTGCATATTTCCAAAGATGAGCTGATATATCCTTTACAGAAGTTTACCAAATCTGTCATCTGTAGGTAGCTGGCCGCCGACATCACCTCAATGACGTTGTTTCTGTTTAGGTCCACGCGGCCAGAGTACAAGAAGTCTAGGATGATGGAGAAGGCGTCTGCTGTGACTATGTCTAGTGAGGCGGTGCTGTGCCGATGACCATTGTCCTGTAGAAGAAAAAAATAAGCATTATAAAATAGCTGTGTTTTTATGTTGTGGTGGTGATTTCTAATGTAATCTTCTCAGAGGTGGGTCGTAATGAGTTACATTTACACAGTTACACTTACTTTTAGGTTGGATTGCAGCCTACCACGACTTCATACTTCTATTTGAGTTGTATTATCTTTAAGTAACAGTAATCATACGAGTACAATCATTCTCCTCATTGATGCAGTAGAAGAAATTTAGCTCACAAAAAAAAACCACCGCCATTGGCCTTATTGTGTGAGCAGGATGTTTTTTCTGGGTGATATGGAGCTACCAATGCTTTACCTGTATATAATGAACCAGAAGAGCTCTGAAGTAGCCGCTGCCTGCAAACAGCACATTCCTGTGGGCTTTGAACACACGCCCTTCAACGAGGATGCTGCAGTCACAGAAGAAGTCTCGTTTCCGCTGCTCGTTGAGCTCAGAAAGCAGTCTGCGCAGGTAGCAAGGCACTTCCATATCCACAACCTTCAGATATCTATCAAAATAATGTGACGTTTACAATGAAGAATCAGTCTCTGTTTTTATCTCATGTTATTGCATTATCTTACGACCTAAACCACAAAGAGAAGCATTAAACTTTACAACAATACATTGTAATAAAGGCTTGTCTGGTAGAGCCATTGTAATAAAACTCGAGAGAGTTGACGATGCTGGCAGTGGTGAACATCAGTGGCTTGTCAATAGAAATGTACAAAACGTCATGCAGGAAGTTCTAACCTTTATATGCTACGTGATCGTGGGAAATCTGTTTAACATCATACAGATTTATAACGCCAGTTTTCTTCTTTATGTCCACATCAGCCAACCGTAATAATCACCAGGAAGTGACTTCCGTTTACCTTTTTGTCTTCTTCTGCGCTAGCACGAAAAAGTGATATGCTGCCCACTAGTGGCGAGGGTCTACTTTTTGCTACAAAAATACAGTCAAATCCTCCTAAAATTGTGAGCCATTTTTCTAATTTGGCTTAGAAAGAAAACCCGTGGCCCATGTGAACATGTGATGACGATTTCAGCTTGAGCCCATAGAGGCTATGACATTGTTGTGTCAGGTGATGCTCAAAACAGTGCAGTAGTTACAACATTAGGTATATATTTTATTTTATTTTTGATCATTCACTGATCTCACAGGAAATTCAGGAAAATTGCAGGCCTATATGTTTTTATATTCTTAATTATTAATAAGTCTATCTTATTTGCATACCTACCTGAATTAGCACAAGTGTGTCATGGGATGAGATTAAACTTGGCTAAATGAGAACAGGCGTACTCAAACTCTCATTATTCATTCAATGTATTAATTAAAAGCACTGCAGCTGGCACATGCCAATAATGATGATAATAATGATAATATGATGATGTGGGGAACGTATACGGCCTTCCTTTTCATTCCAGCTCCAGCATGCTGTCACCACAGGCGGCTTCCTCTGCCCACAAAGTCTGCTCAAGAACACTTGTTTATTTGTGTTTCATTTTGGAAAGAATATAGTTCCCTTTTTATTTTCAGACATAGCTTGAGTAAACAAGTAGTTTCTTTAGTTCTTGAACCACACCCTCTCAGCACAGTCCACATTCTTAGAAGTGCGCTGACGGGTGTCGACCAAGCATCTTATTTGTGTCAGATATTTTCCCATGCCAAAAGAGCAAAATACAAAGGCTTCGTGGTGGCCTGGAGAAACCACTGGGTAGGCATACATGCATGAGTCTCCATACTGCCTTAAATTACATTTAAAACACCTCATTAAACCTTCTTCACGCATATAGGAGCACTAAATATAAAGCAGTATAAAACCTAAGGTTGTCTCAGTATGATGTGACAGAAAAAAGTGAACTGTCTGCTGACCTAATGCTATGAGCTGAACAATTCAATTCAATGTCAATTGAGCCTATTGCGATAACAATATGACTTTCTTTGTGAAGCCTAGGCTAAAGACTATATTGAGAATCTATTGACTAAATGAGACCATTTGAATTTTTAGGCAGTTAAATGCTTGTTTTAACAATTATTTTGTGTAAATTTGTGTCAGATGAAGACGCTTGACACTTTAGTTGACATGTCATTTACCAATGAATAAATCCACAGAGAGCGATAACTTGCAGTTAAAACTTTTGCTGAGTACTTCAGGATACAAAAAAAACCCCAAAAAAAAACAGAACAAACAAATTGATATCAAGGACAACACGAGTACGACAAGGTCAAAAATCTGTGCGACTCCACTCCAGTTCCGCACTCCCATGATGCACCAGACTTGACTCCACCATATAAGGACAAGAACGTTAATTTATGCAAGAAAATAAATAAATAACATTGGCATTGGATTAATAATCAATAATTATTATTTAACTTATAAGCCAGAGAAAATAATTATATATGTAAATCATGAAACAAAATTGATGCAAATTATCATGAGAATAACAACTAATAAGAAAATATTTAAGAAGTACATTTAGGCTCCTACAAAGACCATAACATTATTGTGATTTAGTTTCTTGCGATATGGACAATGTGATTGGTGATATTGGTGATATTGGTGATATTGCTGATATTGCTGATATTGCTGATATTGGTGATACTGCGATAACGATAAGCTCTGTGTATGTCCAAGTAGCACAGACCTCCTCACTTTCTCTTAAAGAGACACTGTGCCATTGAATAGGCTCTTGTTTAGGCACACACAGCAATAGGAAACACCCTTTTTAGTCACATTGGACAATAGGCCACTCTAGAATCTATGGCAGTAGTTTACACCCAAAAAACCCTCTCACCAAATACCCAGTCATGATTTATGATTTGGTTTGTGCCTTTCGACTGTGATTATGATGGCAGGCTTCAAAGTAAATAAATGTAGTGATATGTCGAGTTATGTAAGGCCAGACATGCACACAGGGCTCTGGGTCTCTTGTGGTAGGCTATCCGCCTCAGCCCATAACATCCACTTAGGCAGGCATTTTCCCAGGCTGAGACAACGCACCATGGTGGCAGCCTGCGCCACAGAACGGCCCTGATTAAAGACTATGGGACAATGGAGGCAGAGAGAGCGCCGGGGACCGTGGTGGCATTTTCCAATCCCTGCCTCTGTCTCCCGCGGGGGGACCAAGTATGTGCCATGAAACGTTTGAATTATCCCAGAATCTGTGGAATTCAGACAGCGGCACAGCAGAGAGGACCCTCGACCGCAGATCAAAGAGCTTGGAGAGGATTGCGGTGGACGCAGTGGTGCAGCCCGGCGCATAGCATAGCAGTGTGTGAGTGTGTGTGGGTATGTGCTTGTATAGGGTTGTGTACTTGAGAAGAGCAACAATGTTTGGATATAAAACATGTTTTCTTTTGTGGCATGTCTTATGTGCTTTCAGAAGCCTTGTTTAACTGGCTACACTGTACAAATAGATTAGTTCATCTTTACTCACTCTAATACATCAATTGGCGTAAAAATCCATCTTGTTTCATGGGTACAATGCAACTTTTACCATATAGCTTCAGAGACAACAGGATGGATAAATGAGTTGTTGTGGGGTGAATGAAGTTCCCTTCACCTTACTTCTGAACCTTAGTTCAGTTAATTTCACTTTTGAAAGGTTAACTTGTCTACTGTACTGAGAGACGCTCTTAATCAGATGCCAATCAGTAGACAAATACAGCTTTTTTATGTGATATCTGGACCACGTTCTTCGGTGATATCTGGACCATGTTCTTCTGTGATATCTGACATGAATATGACAAAGTTAACCTTGTTTTTGCAGCCCTCCCTATCTGTAATTACCACTTAATGTGTGCCTCTGATCCGGCGACGTCTATCCTGGTTCCTTAAAGAGCAAGTACATCACAGCCAGAAATACACACTGCCAGCCTTTTTATTATTTTATATTTAGCAGAAGGAAAATGGAGAAGTCAATGGAGCCGTCAGACCACACACTTCCGATAGCGCGGGCCTAAGAACTGACTGTCTTTGCCACAATCCTGGTCCAAGCATCAAAGTCTTCTGAACTATATACAGTCGACCTGACCTCAAACAAGTTTCTGTGTCTGAGAATGACAGCGTGTGCATGTAAAGGGCACACCAGTGACTCAGAGTCCAAAAATGTTTAAACTCGTTTTGGTGCTGCTGAGTGGTTCCTGAAATATGTAATGTTTTATAGTGTTCTTGCTTGTTATTTAACTTTTTTATATTGGTACGTTGATGCTGTTTTTCAAGTGCAAGACGTCCAAATATAGGGACATTGCATTGACCTATAGACTTTTGGGACATTGTGGCTGAAGTGGAGTGATTAACATAAAAGAGAGAGAAGAAATCAGAAGTTTTTGTTTCTTTCATTTTAATATTTAGTTTATCAAATTTTGTTGCAAAAGATAATGGCCAAAAACAGTCATTTTATCAATGAAGACAAGGGACATTTGAAATCTTGCCGGGTGTCATAACTGGACTTTGAGCCAGACTTTGCATTTGTCTGCACTAAAGCCTTAACTATTTTCACAGTTTAAAGAGTGTTAACTTTTGTTGAGTTGTTGAGCTGCCTCAGCCCCAAGTAGCTGTTATAGGCTCCAACAACCCATAATCCTTAATGGGGGTAAGCAGGGGATGATAAGTGAACGTTTAAGGCTTTCTAGAACAGTTTTCCTCCTGAAGACTGTAAAGGGTGAAGGGAAGTATCAAAAACCAAAGTTATTATTTATTTAAAAGGAATATTCAGGTAAGGATAACAAAGGGTGTCCACAAAGGGACAAATTAAACTAAGTAGCCAAGTTAAACTGACCAAATTAAACTAAGTAGCCAAATTAAACTGACCAAATTAAACTAAGTAGCCAAGTTAAACTGACCAAATTAAACTAAGTAGCCAAGTTAAGCTGACCAAATTAAACTAACTAGCCAAGTTAAACTGACCAAATTAAACTAAGTAGCCAAGTTAAACTGACAAATTAAACTAAGGACAGTTTCAAAAAATAAATCAAATGTATCAAAGTCACAAACACAGACTAGTGTCTCAACAAACCAAGTCACAATATAGAGTTAAGTGACACCATAACAGAGACACAGGTCAAAGTGGCATACTGTTCACATAAAATCCCAGCAGCCTAGACTGCCAGGTAGGCGTGTCCTTTTTAAGAGCGGTAGCTGCAGGTGGAAACCCAGGATTGGCCACAGGCTGGAATGCCGTACCAACCAGGCAGAAGGCAGCAACAGGCACAGTCCACCAATCGGAGGAGGCTCCAACAGCAGGGTTTACGTAAAACAAAAAGATATTAGGATCAACCTATTAAAAGGGGCAGGAGGCCAGGGGCTGTAACAAAGACAACCAGCTATTGTCACTATAATTTGCTAAAAATCATCTGCATATATTTTTAGTCTTCAAACGGTAAAATATTGTCAACTCAACAAATGAATTAAGAACTGTCATAGTAGGCTGGTCAAATTAGGTCTACAATGACAAACACCCTCATATGACCTTCAATAAAACCCTGTTGTTTCCAGCCTCCTGCTTCCTCTATCAAACTCATTTCTTGCACACTCACCATAATCCTCTTCTGGGAATGCTAAAAATGACCCTGTGGTTTGCTGGCGGCAAGTTTTTATGTGGGTTTTAGGGGCTTACGCGTGCTCTCACGAGCTGCCGTCAGGACGAGGTGTCGGCTGGATGCCCCTGTGATAAGAACTAGTCTGAGGTGTAAACTTATAGGAGGGATTTGGAAGAGTAAGAGGCTGTCAGGAGTACTTGGAGGATGCACCAACTATGTTTACAGTGTATGGCTTTGTGGATGGTGTTTTTAGCTGTTGTTAAAGCTGCACTACCTGATCATTTTGCTCTGCATGAGAGCAAAAACAATTATTCAGTTGTTACATCATAACAGAATTAGACTCTCTATTGGGTGTATTATACGGGTTTTGTTTTAGATTGGTTGATACATATTTTATCTATCAAGAAGAACTATAATCTATCAGAAACCATTTGAGGGAGCTTTATTTCAAAATTCACATCTTAACTTATTCTGAGTGCTTTGTGTGAGACCGTGATAGAGGGAAGGGAAGCAGAGGAAAAGAGTTTTGTTTTTTGTACAGTTTTACAAAATAAGGTAGTGCCATAAGGGCTATATACGTCTTTTGTATGTACTTGTATCATATATGTGAGTGAGTGAATGATGGATGTGGATGGAGTGGGAACTTGTAAATTAAACTTGATTTTAGAAATGTATTTAAAAAATGTTTTTATTGTTTGTGTCATGTGGCATCTTGGCAACTCCATGAATCATCTTTATATGTGTACTTGTATAGGCATATTTAGGAATGTCAATCCAACTTATTTCAATTGTATTATGATTATAACGCACTAATAAACATTTTACAGGAAGTAATACGAGTTCATTTAATATATCGAAGTGTGTACTGTCCTCTTAGAGAACATTTTTCAAGTTATGATGTGGACTGTGCAGTGGCAAACTGACGTGTTTAGTGGTATTGTATCAAATTACGCTATGCATAAAACATTGTTTGTGAAATAAGAACAAATGTCAAAATTAATGAAGTGAAAATCCAAAATATGGCAGCACTTTGACAGGCTAAAGATTAGATGGAGTGAACTGCCAGTCTTATACTATCATTCATCAATCTCAAACATGGGCCAAGACATGGAATACATGTCAGTGCGTTCATGCCAAAGGGTATTTGTTGTAACTATAATCACTTTTTGTAACCACTGCAGACAGTCATCTATTATGGTTTGGATTTAAACATCTTTTTCAGAATAGCAGAAGTATGTTTGTTGTTGTTGTTGTTGTTGCAATGTAAGGATGTGGACAGCCACATTATAAAAAACAATCATGACTATTTGAATATTGCATGGGTGAGTCATTTTGTTCCCATGGCAATATGCACATGTACTACTTTATGTTACTCTAAGATGACTTTATATGTCTTTCATATGGCCCTTGCCTTTTAGTGTTTTGCTTATGAATCAAACACACTGTAAAAAGTCCAATGTGAAATTATATAACTTCTCTAATTCATTCATTTGTTGTGAGTTTTAAACAACAACTCACACTTTTAAGCTATACTGACAGAACGTTGTGCGTTATAGCAGCGAACACGTCAGAAAAATCCTCTAGAAACACGCGGTCGACGGTTAGAGGATGTATCCCCTAGTCTCTGGACTTGTATGGATCTTTACATTGTACTCCAAACAGATGTAGCAAACATTAAAGGATAAAGACCCACCTAAAATTAGAGACACAGACAAAAGCACTAAGAGTGACACAGCTCCACACAATAACAATTAGTCTCCCCATAAAGTTTGAATGATAGCCAGCTTCTGTAGTCAAGATGCATGCATGAAAGTCGTTTTACAGACACTAATATTAGCACAGTCGTAAAGCCACCAACAGTCGTACGCACGGCTGAGGGGACAGCCCGGATTAGCCCTAAACTCTTCCATTTTTGACTTTCCCTTTTTATCCCCCTTCACTCTCTGGGCCTCATCAAAGATTGGTTTGTGATGTGGTAGAGAAGCAAAGTCAGAATGAACTGATTATGGATTAGGGGCCTTTTTGAGTCATGGCACCAAATGACATTCTTTTAAAAAGTGCTTAAAAATAGTAACCGTATTTAGCTTTTCCGGGTTTTGCCGTTTGACCACAGGGCATCCTTTAAACTTATTCACGCTCTAATCACGACCAGATTTTTATATTGTCTTTCTTTAATCTTGTAAAGAAAAATTTGGCTCAGCGTGGGAAAGAAGAGGAATTCTTTAGGGATATGTTTTGTTGTTTTAGAGTTGCATTGTTTTACTTATTTTCCTTAACCCAAGAAGAGAAAGTGCCAGCTTGTGCCAAAACCTCATAGGGCGGAGATAAAAAAGGAGTTGAGTGAGAGGAAGGCCGCAACGCCACGACAAAGATACGGGCTGTCGAAGTGGAAGAGCTTTATAAATGACAATCTCCAGGGGGAAGACACAGCAACAACATAATGGTGCAAGGAGGAGTGGAAAAAAAGTTTGGATGGATTGGTGGTGGTGTAGGGGGGGTATTGTGGGGGTATTGGGGGTAGATGAGAGGGCCAAACATTCCCCCTTGCCCACATTAAAGACATAAAAAAGAAAACAAACAGAAAAACATGTCTGACATAAAGAGACTGGTTTCCGCGGCGACAGCACAATGGCTGCCTGTGGCTCTCGGGGCCCTCGCCGTCCCGTCTGGGGCCCGGCACCAGCGAAAGTCACCGCAGTCACCGTGGCCATCAGCCGTATGTATGTGTACGTATGTGTGTGAATGTGCTGTGGGAACAGCCATGAAAGGGACCCCACTCCGAAGCCACAAAAGCCCCTTTCTGCTGCAGCTCCCCGGCATTTAGCCCCTGTATTTATCTGTACAGAGGGAAGCGGATGGAGAGGGAGGTCTATGTGACGGGCCGCTTGAGCTGTTGCTGTCCTCCTGACGCCGCATGTCACTGTGCACTACCTCAGGGTGTCAAACTCAATAATGATTAGGGCCCAACATAAAGAGCCAAAATGAGTATTTGAAATGGACTACAAAAGAATGTGATCATAATGGACGTACAGTATGACGAATGTAACTTAATCTGATTTATTTCAATTTTATAAAACATTGTTCACTAGATACTTCTAAAAACAAAATGTTCATTCCTTTCATTCATTCACAATTGACACTACTGCACTGGTCAAAGGGATCGGACCTTAGTTTGAGTTTAGTGAGGTAATACCAGCAATCAAGCTTGGATTTTTTTTTTTCAGATGTTTGTTGGAGCCATTACAGAGTAAAACAATTTGACAGACCATCTGACCAGTCAGGTAATGCTTAATTTTTGAAGTTTCATTTTCTTAACCCGTATTTCTTTACTGTATTTGTGAGTTTAAATTCCTGATTTGCAAACAGGACTAATGCTTGACATTTAATACAGTGTTGCAGATATACACACTGTGTCCAATCCAGTGTTTAGCAGTTTATTAACACCTCATATCAGCTCAATAAGATCATAAAACCACAAAGACGCTCTTGGAAACCCTTCATAGATGTGGACTTCCTGGCACAAAGCCTTCTTTCAGTGGAATGTGTCGTATATCTGAGTGTGTCCAGTGAATCTCGGAAACTAGACAAGAAGACAAGCCCAGCCGGGCATTCCTTACATTAGAGTCCCAACAACACCAACAGTCCCTCATGTAGTTAGTCTGGAAGTCACTGGAGTAGCCAAACTGCTTTGCTGCCAGTTCCCATGCCAATCCAATCTGTGGACAGGCTTCCACTGGTGTGAATGCTGCCACTGGAAACATTCACACCCATAATTATTTTCTAATCGTTCATTATTTATCTAATTGTTTCAGTGCTGTGTGTTTTAATTAATCCATAAAAAACACTTGGTAGGTCGTTCAATCCCCATCAGGTTCATGCTGCCATTATGTCCTTGGGCTAGACAGTTAACATATATATATATAGTTAAAAGGAAGTCAAAAAGCCAGGTTGTGATTTGGGTATCCACAGATTTGTCATCACTTTGTAAATAATTTACTCAATATTGGATTTCTGATGTTGAAATATATAAAGAGTGCAGGATGGTGAAATTCAACAATGCAGAGTAAAAAGTACCACAAAGCCAGTTCTGTCTCACAGATTTTCAAACAATGGCAACAGTCATGCATCAGAAACAATAATTACAGCTGAGTGTTTTGTGCCTTATAAATTGTGGCTGTGCGTCGTCCACATTCGTGTGAGCAGCTTGCGTGTGTGTGTTGTTCTGAATCACTTTCTTGCTCGCGTGTGTCCCGGGGCATTCACACGTTAATATTGGACTTGCATGTGTGCGTGTGTGTGCAAATTGTAAAAGTATGAGCTTGTTAATTTCAATAAGGGACACGGCCTTGTTGTGGTTTTGGTGGGATGGGCGGGAGAGAACTTGAAGTGGCCAACCGAAGATCGCCAGAAATCTCCTAAAATTCCATACTGCCATCCTGGGACAACTCTCTCACACTCTGCATTGTACTGTATAATACCCACCACCAAATAATTCTACCATTTATTTATTTAGCCAGTCATGGTAAATAATGTGTTTTTAAATTGTGACTTTTGTTCTTGAAGGCAGGAGCGTAGTGATATCTTTTGTAGAGCAGTTCCAGCCCGCCTAAAATGTTCCCTTAAACTCACCCAAAAGTAATAGGATAAACCAGGTTTTTAAAACAGGGGTAAACTAGATCTGAACCAGGACTAAACCAAAAATAAACTAGCACTAAACCAGGACTACATAAAGTTGGCAACAACTAAACCATAAATAGGTCTAACACATGATTAAATGAGGGCTAAACCAGGCCTAAACACGTACAAAATCAAGACTAAATGAATGAATCAGAGTCTACACTAAACCAAAAAAATGCTGAGCCACCCTTTGGTCTAGTGGCGTCCCTGCTCGAAGGACAAGTCGTAAGTGATACCAGTAATAAGATTAACAGAAATTGGCCGATGATACAAAAGTGGGGGTCCTTTGAAGAAATGGGTGGGTGGGTTGTTAAAATAACAGACTTCAGAGATGACTCTTTGCTCTCAAACTCTTTCTTCCCAGTTTCTGATGCTTAAATGAGATCCAGATCTGAATTAAGGATTGATTGGTAATGAAAGGATCGCAGCATGGGGGTGGGCAGTAGGATTTGAGGATGGGATTTCTCTTTTCTGTTAGCCCTGACTCATTCTCACCACACTGTAAGGCCCCATGGAGACGCTCACATTGATTACACATGCTTTTTGATGTCACATGATAAAACACAGGCCGGAGCGAAATGGCCACAGAAGCAGAGAGAGATAATTGAAATGTTATTTTGTCATCTGATCACAAAGTCACAAACGACAATAGGACGCCATTTTGTCACAAGACTTTATGTTAACAATCAGAGGTGGGAAGAGTAGCCAATAATTATTAAGTAAGTACTGTTACTTCAAATTAATGTTACACAAGTAAAAGTAAAACGTACTCCTTCACATAATTATTAATATTACTGGAGTAGAAAAGTACTTGTGAAAAAACTACTCAAGTCCTGAGTAACTGTTTGAGCATAATGTCAGATTATTTGTTTAATTTTGTGGTAATCTGGCAAAAATAATTCAAAGATAATAAACAGATTTTGATATTTTCAAAAAAAATAAACCCAAAACGTAAAAAATATTTTCAAATATGAAGGCACAAGGAACAGAATTTCCACATCATCACATTTTTCACATAAAGCTGTTCTTTCATGACACACAGAGGTGGTAAAAGTACTCTTACTTTCTAGATTTCCAAGATTGTACTCAAGTAAGAGTACAGTTACTTCAAAATAGTATTACTCAAGTAAAAGTTAAAAGTATTGTTTAGTAAAGCTACTCTATGAGTACAATTTATTTAAAAAATGTCAACTCAAGTAAATGTAACTGAGTAAATGTAAGTAGCGAAATGTAAGTAGCGAGATATCCCATCAAAGAAACACACTGACAATAAAAGAAATATGATTCAACAAAAGCCTGGTCAGCCATTCACTTACTCTGAAACCCTTCCCATTCAAATTCATTTTTACCTGAATTAATTTTACCTGACAAATCATAATCACTTATTTAATTGTTATATTTGTAGCAATCAAATGATGAACGCAATTTGTAATGATTAAATATGCCCGCCCACGGTCAGGGGACTTTACTTCTCTGGCTACTTGAAAGTCAGTTAATAGTCATAAAAAGTCCATTGCAATGAGAA
Source organism: Philypnodon macrostomus (assembly GCA_036025475.1). Taxonomy (NCBI): domain Eukaryota; kingdom Metazoa; phylum Chordata; class Actinopteri; order Gobiiformes; family Eleotridae; genus Philypnodon; species Philypnodon macrostomus. Next base: position 22,003 of record JAVQKC010014056.1, read on the forward strand.
ATTATGGCACTGTTTTGCACTTTCAATATTAATAAAATAAAGGAACCCAAAAAGTAACTGCTCAATTATTATGAATACAACAAAGAATTGAATATATGCATTTCCTATAGTAGTCTATATTCTTAAATTGGCCTAAAACCTTGATAAAGTGTGCATAACATAATATTTATAGTGCCCAGTGTAGAATATTGTGTCTCTTGTTTTGAGAATATTTTCAAAGCTATTTTTGTGGCATTGTGATGGTTAGAGGTTACACCCTCGGGGGCTGGCGCACACAAAGCCACAACGGCAGCAATCGCACCAACAACCGGCGACTGGCTCTTATGTTTCCATGGCAATCTCTCACAACGATCTTCCCACGATGGCAGCGGAACCAGGCACTCAACAATGTAAAGAGGTGTGTGTGTGTGCGTTTGTGTTGAGGGACAGTGGTATCTTGTCCACTCAAGGGCCCAGATGTTCAGACACTCACTGGATGATTCCACTCTTGACCCACTCTTCTTAGCACATAGCACACACTCACAACCAGCAAGTACAGAAATGGCATTCAACTGAAAATGCCCCTATGTGCCTATAGGAAACTGTAGTCTCTCACTATAACTTGATGGTAACTTGGCAAGCCTACAGTCTGGAGTGTGCTTGCGTGAAAATATACAAGCAAATATGCCTCATCAGATTGTGAATTGAATTTGAAATAATAGCACATATTTTTTTAACCCCACATTTTTTCAGTGTCTTATTTTCACAGTCACAGTGCAACCCACAAACTCTGATTTGATGTTGTTGTAGAGGCCAAATAATAATTTTGACTGTTTACCTACTATATATCATTAAACAGAGTCAGATAGTCGATTTTAAGCATTTTCGGGGTTTTTTTTCAGATTACATCTTTAAACACAAGAGATTGTGTGTGTTTTATAATATCTACACTATTGTGCTCTTCCCTGTAGATTGTGAACCAGTGTTGTGCCATGTCTCACAATTCGGATGGCGTTCTCACTGTTTAAATGTTTCCCACACAACTCACATCACCGCCATTGTTCCATGGTAAAGCATAATTAAAGGAGCTACATAAAGAATGGAACATAATGGGGGCTAATTGACAGAGGATGACTGTATGGAGGGAAGCATAGATGAAGCAGAAATGGGAGGAGCGGGCACAGGACAGGGGGGAGTTAAAGCTGTGGCAACCCTGCCTCAAAATGCCTAAGTGCTATTTTGTCATTGGGCGAGTGTGACAGGGAGAGAGGGAGGGAAAGCCAAGGAAGACACATCAGAGAGGCGGAATGTGATTGGATGCCAGCAGAGGAGTACAAGAGCTAAGCATCTTGTTAGTTTTAGTAGTTGTCATGGACCCTTGGGGGGTTGATCACAGCTGACTCACAAAGGGTGAGTGGAGAGAACATCTACATTTTGACAAGACTTTTTACAAGGGACAGGATAGAAAGTCAAGAATCTGTGCTTTAGTTGGTCTAAAATCTGTCAGAATGAAGAGACCTCACGACTACAGCTCCCCTGACTCGGACACAGACGAGTTCATCGACGTGGGACAAGAGGACAGCTACTGGTGAGTATTAAACACTTTAGAGCAATGCAACTCAGTGTAAGAGACATTGGCCTAGCTGGGAAAGTATGTAAAGAATATGACAGGTCTGAACAACAAAGTGCTATTCAGTAATGTGGCATCTGTTCCCACATGATTTTTCTTTCTAGTTTAAACAATGTCAAAACATCAAGTGTATATATTTAAAAAAAATTACATTTACAAAATCTGTAAATAGTGTAAAAGAAATGTGGACTTTTACAAGGTCAATGCATCTTAGAAAGTTTTAATTGACAATGTCATCATATATATTTTAGTTGTATCATGTTCAAAAGGTATGTTAGAAAAAAATGGTGGAAAGTTTTACAATGTCAGCCTCAAATTCAGGGCTATTTCTTTTATTTTCATTTATTTATTTATTGAATGCACACACACTTTTCACACCACAACATCAAAAATATTTAGCAACTGAATTAAGGCTCGCAACCAGTTCTAAAGCAGAACTTTATGTGTGGAGTTTGCATGTTCTCCCCGTGTCTGCGTAGGTTTTCTCCTGGTACTCCGGTTTCCTCTACCACTAAAGACATGCTGGTCAGGTCGGCCAATTGTGGTGACGGCTCAGGCTAACCCTCCATCTGATCTACGTAATTTATTTGTATGGACTTTGTATGTATAATGAGAAAGCACTTTACTAAATTAAGTCAGGTCTAACCCAGGTCTCTTCCCGAATCCCCTTGAAAAAGCAGGTTTACTTCTGGTATACAATATTTGGTATCAGAGTGCAAGCTATGCATAATATTTTTTACGTTGTAGAAGCCAACCCTATTGTTGTATATAAAGTATACACTGCTATCTGTTGAACAAAGATACATAGTTAGGGTTACAAATTCAAATATTAAAAATTGTTATATGTAATAAAGTTGTTATATATCAAGAAAAGTTGAATATTGTCTGCATTTGTAGATTTGGGACACCTAGAATTTACAAAAAGAAATCGCTTGGGGAACATTGCAATAACAGAAACTGTGCGAGTGCCTTGAAACACATTGACAGCAGCAGCATTGGTTACATCACTGTCGACAGAGCCAGCCAGCGGCATTAAAGACAGTTTGGGATAAATCAAATTTGGACGTGACATGCGAACAGGCCTTTTGAAGACCGTCCCATCAACCGCACAAACTAAACAAAAACACACAGCAAACTGGCAGCCCTCACTTTGGAATCTAATAGAAGTGTAATGTGTGTGAACTACAGGCTGTCAGGCTGCTTTAGGCCCAAACAAACAAACACATACAAGGCACGCTGATCAACTGTACGCCTGAAAATCATCGCCCGCCCTTAAGCTGTTTTAAGTCCTCTTAAAGAAGAACGCATGTTATTCCAATAAGACTAATGTCCAGAAATGCATTAAAAACCAAAAAAATAATCTCATTTTCTCTTTCCCTTATGGATAATCCTGTGGCCTTCAGTGCCCCAAAAACAAATCACATTAAGGAAATGTACCATCCCTGTTCTGTGTTATATTAGTTGGTAATAATAACAATATGCCGGAGAATCAAAGTACCCCATCTCTTAAAAATTTCTTGTGTCTGTTTGTCTCTTTGTAAAGTCCGGTCACTGGGTCCATGTCCCCTGGCAGCGCCTCACAGATCCTGGCCCGAAAGAAACGAAGAGGGGTGAGTGGATCACCGAGTTAGGATTTCTGTTTTTGGTCATGTTTTTACTGACGGGTTATCTTTGATAGATTATAGAAAAAAGGCGAAGAGACAGGATCAACCACAGCCTGTCGGAGCTGAGGAGACTAGTGCCCAGTGCCTTTGAGAAACAGGTAATGTTAATGTTAAACAGTTAGTGTCAAAATTAGTTGACTTTTTTTTTTTAAATGTTTGTTCTTTCGTAGGGTTCCTCTAAACTGGAGAAAGCTGAAATACTACAGATGACAGTGGATCATCTTAAACTTCTTCACGCCATGGGAGGGAAAGGTGTGACTATACTACCCTGTATCTTGACTATTTTTATTTCAGATATAGCTCTGTGACTTTTGACTCTCTAGCTTTCTATCTAACTTGAACTTAACAGTCATTTCACTTAACCCAGATTGTGAATAACCCTACACAACAAAGATCATACATTAAATCTTGTTCTGTCAACTGGTTTCACCCCATCCTGCTCAATATACTTGATGTGGCTGTATGTGATCAAAAACACTGAATGCAGTACATGTGCAAAGCGGTTCCCGTACGGTCTTCCTCCGGATTGTCATTCACACAGAGTGCGATCCGCCAGGCAAATCCTCTCTCTCTGGTGCACGTGGAGCACGGAGCTGCACACTGTGTGTATGTGAAGCCTGTGTGTGCATGTGAAGCTGCATGTGGAGTCCGGAAAAAATAGAATCCTTGCCTATTTCTTCCGCAGCTCCAGATCCGGACATGCGCAGCAGCTGGTGTGAATAAGCAGACTTCAGTGGGTTATTTTTCCTCGGGAGCTTCTGCGGCGCCTGTTCTGTATCCGTACCACAGTCAGTGTGACTTAGGCGTCACAGGTCATTGACAAAGACCATCCTCAACCACCATTTCCTTCTCATCTGCTTGATGCAAATGCTAGCTCTAAATTCTGTGATGCTTTAAATTCTTCCCCCTTTGCCCCCGCTCTGCATCAGCAGGACCCTGTGGTAAAACTAAAGCTTCTCATGAACCAGTGTCAGACCATACGTCACCAGGTTGCTCCTCTCAATTAAAAAATGTAAAAGTAAGAAAGATCCTTGGCACACTCGCGCTCAGGCAGAATGTATTTGGAAGGCCTCATTAGTTGCCCTTAAATGCCCAATGCACCTTTATCAACAGGCTGTTGTTGATGCAAGAACTGACTACTTTGCTCAATTAATTGCAATAACAATCCCAAAGTCCTATTCAAAGTTGCCAACACCTTTTCCGGTGATCCAGATCTGGCGCAAATATTTCCTGACCACTTTGTCAACAAAATAGACACTATTAGGATGCATATTGACCCTATATCTTCACGTTTCATTCCTACCTCTCATTTTAACATGTTTAAACCTCTTTTCCTTTCAGAACTCCAAAGTCTAGTGTTCAAAACCAACACATTGTTATGCGCACTGGATGTGATAACTGCTAAAGCAGGGGTGGGCAAACTTTTTCGGCTCGCAAGCTACTTTTGAAATGGCCGAGGTCTGGGGATCTACCACCACGTGGAGGGTGGTGGGATTTAGGAATTAAAATAAAACATTTTACAAATAAACCTGGGAAGAAGGAAAATAACCTATTTTATTATTATTGTAAACATTCAGCATCTGAAACAGATGATTATTATGGTTAATGAAAAAAATCATTACATCTTCTCTTCAATATTTATAATATATTCTAACAATATTATAGTAAAATTGAGTGACAGGAGCTCCATGGTAATGCTCAAGGGGAGGGGTTTGAGAGGCTCCGATAGAGTCCACTTTTCTTTGGTTCATGGCCAACAACAAACTACTTTGTGAACTACTTTCCGACCTGTCCCCTCCTTGATGTTAGCCCCCCACAAGTGTGGGGG
>JAVQKC010014062.1:0-23971 GCA_036025475.1 Philypnodon macrostomus
ACCGAAAGGACAAGATCTCGGATACAAGCGGCCGAAATGAGTTTTCTCCGACGGGTGGCTGGGTGCTCCCTTAGAGATAGGGTGAGGAGCTCGGTCACTCGGGAGGAGCTCGGAGTAGAGCCACTGCTCCTCCACATCGAGAGGAGTCAGCTGAGGTGGCTCGGGCATCTCTTTTGGATGCCCCCTGGACGCCTCCCCCAGGAGGTGTTTCAGGCAGGTCCCACCGACCCGGACACGCTGGAGGGACCATGTCTCTCGGCTGGCCTGAGAATGCCTCGGAATTCCTCCGGAAGAGCTGGAGGAAGTGTCTGGGGAGAGGGAAGTCTGGGCGTCCCTGCTAAGACTGCTGCCTCCGCGATCCAGCCCCGGATATGCGGAAAAAGATCGATGGATGGTATACGATAGAATCTACATTTCAAAATCTAAACTGTGACAAGATTGAATGAATTGATGTTCGAGACCAAGACCGAGACCAAGTAAAACTGTCTCCGAGATAGTGAAAAATTGGTCTCAAGACTGGATTTAAGACCAAGACCGGTCTCAGCCACTACAACACTAGTAATTGTGTTACTTCTCAATAGATCATGGCCCAGAAACTAGCACCGCCATCTTCTTCGTTCCCTCCATAAACCTTGATGATATCATTGCTTTGTATGAATATAGTAAGCCAATTATCCGCCAATCTCTTGCGGATAAAATTAGACAAGCCGCAAGCAACAGGTTTTATCTTCCATAGAGCTCATGATGATCAAAATAAATAGACTAGCAATCACTCTTTACAGGAAGCGACACACGCAGAATGCTAATGATGTACAACTATGAATAATAAAATACCAACACTGCTAACCACATGAATATACTGCAACACATGTCTATTATTTTGTTATGATACCAAACAGTTATCATGTACCACATTAGCATTTAGCGCTGTGGGGGTAAATGAAAGAATTAGCGTTACCAGTTAACGGCGGTGTCAAGTAATCAACGTTAACTATCCTTATATGCACCGTGCTGGGGTTTAATTGCTAACGCTGCCGGGGGCCGTTGAGCAGTAGTTATTTTTATCAGCTCGAGAGGTGTCTGTCAGTCTGTTTACTTTGCATGGGCTGAGGCGAGCTGTCTGTATGCAAGGATGTGGGTGCATCAATGACTGTCAGGTAGAATATTTGTCATTCATCTTGATATTTATAACTGCTCGTCATATCTAATTGAATGTAATTTATACTAATCTTACATGTACCTTTGATTTGATTATATTAAACATATGACGGACACCCACTTCTTATGTAAATGAATATAATTTCACATGCATGCTATATAGACAATGTTAGGTCTACCATGCATTTTGGATTTGGCTAAAAGTGGGTCACAGAGCCAAAAGAAATGCAAACTAGAATATGCTTTTTCTTTTTTTTATCTCAATGAAACAGGAGCAGTTTTTTGTTGTCTTTGCCTCTTACCTTTTTCTTTTTGCAGAATGTGTGGCAGTGGGGCATTGCCGGATAATGAGGCACACCTGTTCTGAGTCTGGGATCTCTGAGACCTCCACACGCCTGTCCACATGCCTGTCCACACGCCTGTCCACACGCCTGTCCACACGGAGACGAGTTTAGGCATATCCGCTAAGGTATTTTATCGTTTCGGTGTTACGTCCACACAGATCCTTTTTTAAACTCAGTTACATTTACTTGAGTAACTCTTTTAATAAATTGTACTCCATAGAGTAATTATGTGAATGAGTACTTTTTACTTGAGTAACATTATTTTGAAGTAACGGTACTGCTCTTATAACCCTCTGCACTCTGACAATAACAACAAACATGGAGCAGTGTTTTCGTGGCAGTGTCACGGCGCCACCAATGGGCCGGGCATACACACTACAGCGTTTCAGTGGAGCTGCGTGAACCTGTGTGGACACAGATATCTTCTAAAATGATGCCACCTGTATGAGAAACGTTTTTGAAACAATAGTGTTTTTGTCTCTGTGTGGACTAAGCCCCAGACTCCTCTTCAGGGCCACATAATTCTGTTTTGTTTGGTAGAGCTACTGCTGCTGAAAGCTTTAGTTGAGTGAGTTTTTGGATACTCACCTGCACTCACAGTGTTCTCCTGTGTCTCCAGGTTTCTCCTCGTGCCTGTCTCACCTAAGTCGTGTGCAAGCCGGCCAGCTCCCTGCCTCCACTCCTGCAATTTATTTGGAAATAAAGGAAACTCAAAGTTGTAACCTGACTTTGTCTCTACATTTTGGGTCCATAAACCTGTGTTAAAGCTGCTATTGCAGGCTGAATGAAACTTCTATTACCACCCCATTGCCAAAAGTGGGTCACAGACTCTATATAGGAAATACTAAATTAAATATATATGATTTTTGTTTTGTTTTTTAAAGCAGAAAAACTTTTTTTACTTTGATTGTTTGTGTTATGGCTAAATGAGTTGCAGGGTGAATGAAGTTTCTTTCCCCTCCCCCTAGTAAGGATGACTGCACCATCCCAGTGTTTTTGTTCTGGGAAGAAACACAAATTGCTTTTCAACAGGCTTTTACAGAACGACGAGAAGAAATAAAAACGACATTACTGATTCAGACCTGACTTCTAAATACAATAATGATACAATATATATTTTTTGCATTACTTCTTTGTGCTATTATCATTACTTTTGTTCCTCTGTGAAGCTCTAACCACAGTAATCAAAACTGCAAACACCTGCAAAGTTACATTGTTCCCCTTTAGTGATAGATTTATTGCCAGATGATATTTTTTTCATGAATAACAATGAAAAAAAAAAAAGCAGTTACAGCTGACAACCAGCTAATGCATACAAATGTTGGATCTGCTAAACATGAAATTCAGATACCTTCTAACAGGCATGTGCAGCAAAGGGTTTAAAAAAAGATCAAACTTATAGTCAAGCTTTAAGGCACGTAAGATACAGCTTTATTTAAACCAAAGATAGAACACAATCATGCAAAAACTATCAACAACTGTCAATACTAGGGGAAAGAAATCCCATGTTTCCCTTCATTGTTTATTGGGGAGTTTTCAGTAACAACTTCAATGGAGTAGGCAGCTCTTATGGTAAGTGCGTCCTTCCAATGTTGCTTGGGCGACCTGCAGTACGGGAGCTTGCCATCAAATTGCATTTCTTTCCAAATGCTCAATTTGACCTAAAACTGGAATCCAAAAGAGAGAGGAGAGAAACAAGCTATGATTGCTCAGTTTCTCAGCCTATATATCCTGTAAAACCAACAAAAGTAGCAATCAAGCGTCTGGAGCGAGTGATTTCTAGGTTAAGTCAATGTAAAGACGCGTTGGAGGTAGATTAGGGTGGCGCAGATGTGATTTGGCCTCATACAAGTTAATTGAGCGTCTGTCGGTATACGCTCAAGTTATTTTATTTGGTGATTTTGGTGTATTCGCAACTTTGAAGCAAATTAGTGTCTGACGGCCGAGTTGAACTTTGGCAACTGTTCACGCCGCGTTACCCAATCAGGAGCCAGCTTTTGTGGGTCGTGACCTGCTGACAAGAGCAGAGGATCCGATTTCAGAAGTGTCATGGTGGTCAAACAACTCTGCTGGAGTATTAAAATACATTTTAATTCGTTTATAGAAACAGGATACTGAACGGATCTCCTAACATACTGTAGTGAGTAATTAGTGACTGGAGCTGTGTTTTGTGTGACTTGTACGATATGAAGCTTGGATTCCCCTTTAGAGCTAACATACAAATAAAGATTACAATTGTTTTTTATATGTCTTTGTGTCAGATACATGTGAAAATGACTCTCTCTGATAAAAAACAGGACCATCAGGATGATCCTAACTTTAAATATTGTCATATTTACAGCTAAACCCTGGTGCTAGCAGCTAAAGGCCCACTAGTGAACCACGGGACACAGCAGTGTACAGGATGTCCCGGGGAAATCCTCCCATTCACACACGACCACAGCTCTTCATACTGGGACTAACTCAGTCAGATGCAGCCCTGACAGCTGCCATGATCCAGAGAAGCCCCTCCTTGAAGCAAATGATGCCTTTTTTTTTCACCTCGCTTTGGACGCACGAGTGGAAATGATTGAAGCAAATTTGACGGTCAGTTCGGTGTGAACATTAGAATTCTAAAGTTCTATCTGCGTTCTGACTAGTGATGAGTAAATCCACTTTAAAAAGTTAAAAAAAAAACACTTCCAAGAATAGAAATATGTAAATAATTCAATTTCACCAAAAATGTCAGATAGAATTCAAAGGGGGCAAATTGTCTAAAAATAATGGCATTGATAAAGTGAAATTTTGATCTTTTATGTCAGCTTGAGTTTGGTGCAAGACATATTTTGAAATAAACGTTTTAGAAGTTGTTCTTTACATTTGGACCATCATACTAAGATACTGTCACAAGATTGTACATGTCAATATTAAGAAAAAAAAAGCCACCAGAATCTCCTTTAAAAGCTCACAAAACCAGCACATTTCAACTATTCTCTTCAGCTTTGAGCATTCTCTGTAGCCATTAGCAACAACTACGAAGCACACTATAGGTATGGCTGTCAACTGCAATTAGGGCCAACAGAAAAGCAGTCACACAAGTGCTATCCCTTTTGGCTTTTAGATACAGTGCATCTGCATTTTGATTCGGCATAGTATGTCAGATGCCCTTCCTCACGCAACCCTTTCCATTTATTCAGACTTGCACAAAGAGGATACTATCTGGTGACGACAAACTTCATTTCACTGAGTTCCAGATTTAGCCAGATGGCTAGATGCAGACAGTCCCTGGTGTATTAAACGCTCATTTGAATAGTTTCATACAATTTTTGGACTAGGCTTTAAACACATGCAACATTCTGTGACTTTTTAGACAATTTGGACAATGAATTAAATATATTAATGTACAATACAGTAAAATATACAAATATAATCTAGTTTTGCAGTAAAGATTCACTCATAAAAATGACAGATGTGTTCAAATTGGTAGAGGAGATGGATAAATGTACAAACAAAGCTCCAAAAATTCAGTTTATAGTATGGCTTAGAGACCATAAACAATATATTTTATGATATAAGCTAAGGGCCATATGAAATTGTAGCCTGTGCCACAATTGCTCCGCGGGCCACAGTTTGGACATCCCTGACATTATCCAATTAATACTACTACTACTACTACTACTAAAAATCAGTTTCATATAGAGGTTTTTCTGGACACTCAAAAACACTTTTGGTGGGGGTAAGCTACTTATAGCCACAGGTGCCCTGGGGCAGTCTGACAGAAGGGTGGCTGCAATTTTGCACTTCCGACCACCACCAATCACCAATCACACAACCACATTCAGTGTCTAGCCCAGGGACACAACAACAGTATGCGCTCAGGCACTGATTCGAGCTGGTTGTGGTAACCCACTGGCCCCAAGATCAGTTTTCTTACATTAGTCCATATTAGCAGTTCAATATATTGTACTGTGTGAACTAAGGTGGACATTACATAGTGATAGTTTGCTATATCCATTTTTTTAGCCAAGTTTAGCCAAAGCAAACACACCACATTACATTTTACGGATGACACACAGCATCCATTTGTCATTTAGTTTGTGTTAACAGACAGTAGGCTACTGATGTTGTGGCACACTGCAGGAGCAGGAGCAGGAGCAGGAGAAGGAGAAGGAGCAGGAGCAGGAGCGGCTAATGAACCAATCAGAGCTGTGTAGTGGAACAACAAATTACAGCCCGCAATTGTCTGTCTGATTGGTTCAATTCAATACTAACCATAGATTGATTTCTTGAGGTGCAATTCACACAAAGCCAGCACTAGACTAGACCTGCAGAGGTGAATGCTGCAGTGTCCTTTTGTTCTGCACAGAATATAGGCTCTGTTATTTTACTATGGAACGTAGTGGCATTTAGAAGTGTCACTTTATTAACACTTTCTCCATATACACTCTAGTTGAATGCTTGTAAGGTCCACATGGAGCCACAAGTAAGTAAGCACATGTGACATATGCACAGTAAGGACGCTTCCTTACTGTGCATATGGCAATAAACAATAAACAATAAGCTTTTTCCTGTACAATGAAATTCCTTCTTTGGTTCCCACACTGGATGCCAAAAGTATACAACTGATAAATAACACAAGAAAAATATGAAGCATGCAAACCAAATGTAATAAAATGATTTTTTCCCACAGTTTAATCCGCCTCTACTGCTGATGTGTTCAAGGGCAAGACCCATGAGCGGTAAATGGTTACTTCATTTAATTTTATTTTTTAATCACATTTCAGTATAAATAAATAGATGAGAAAATCATTAAATCATTTCCAAAAATGAGGTGCAGAGAATATTTTGGTTGAGGTTATTAGAGCCTTTGTGAACATGAAGAATTGTAATAGTCAGCTGTAGGCAGCCCTTTTGACAGCTGTCATCATGCAGACGGACGCCCTCTCTAAAATTAAATTAAGCTAATGTTGCCTCTTGTTTGAAGCGCCCAATGAACAGGACAATACAGTATCCTTTCAGTCATAATATTCTTTGATGTTAAAACTCATTTGTCCAAATAACACAACAGCTACCATTTCTTTTGACGCTGGATAAACAAAACATTGTTCAGCATGCACAATTACAACGATAATATTTGCATGGACATGATAAGCTTAATTTGGTCTTTCAACACAGCCTTGCTTTCCCTCAAAAATCTCTACAAAATTAATAAGAGTGACTGAATGTTCCTCCGCATCATTTTAATAGGATTAACTGGATTGAATTTGGTACTTCTACGATTAATGACAATTAAATAATTCACTAATTAATGCCTTTTATTGAGCTATTAATCCTGCTGAACATAAACAAAATTGCATGAATTGAATGAACAGTGATCCGAGCTAGTGTATACTTAATGTACATTACAGAGGTCAAATAAAGAATGCCTCTATAGCGCCCCCATGTGTATGACCTTTATGGGACCCTGGACACACTTACTTTGGCAGAGAGCAATGAAACTTGGTACAGTGATTTTCCACAGTGTACCCAACATAAAATATTATTATGACCCCACCCTACAACAAACAGGAAGTCGGCCTTTTTGGATTGAAATGGTGAAGTCAGGTATATTTGACAGCCTCTAACGTGCACATACTTTGCCCGATTAGTCTCAATCATGAAATACCTAATTACACCCCAGCCCTGAACACATCTGACCAATATGATGCCCGTTTTCTCGATAGCAAAATTTGGTGAAAACATTCTTCACAAACATCCAGACAAATCAAAAAAGTCAAATAGTCATGGTTTGGGGGCGGGGCCTCTTAATTGCTTGTTAACAATATAAAAACCCTTAGAAATCACACAATGTCTGATTAAGGTGCCCGTTGGTGAGTGTAGCAGACGTATAGGGCAGACGTATGGGGCAGACGTATGGGACCATTTCGCCAATATATACACCTTTCTGTTTTGGACGACAGCACAGGCCTAGTTATAAAATGATATTAGCTGGCACAATAAAGTCGTCTAATGACCCCCATAAACGTGTGCAGTGAGGTTTTTCATCTCCATGGCCACGTACACATTGACTCATTAATGTTTCATGAAGACGAGGAGGCTCTATAAGAAGGGGCTGGAGATAACATCACACAGGTTGGTGGTGATGGAAGGATGCAAACAGGACTAAGGCTATGAGAATGTACTGAAGGAGGATGGTTTCTGATGGACGTTGGATGGATTTAATGAAGATCTGAGACTGGAGTCAAAACAATGGATGAAGGTGCAATCGCGGTGGTCGGGATTGGATGCAATTTTCCAGGAGGTTAGTAAACTTTATTGACAATACATTACGACAATATTATAAGAGATTTCTAAGAGAATAACAGATGAATGTTCTCTAAATGTCCGCTAAAAGATATATATATAACATGGATAGAACTCCATAGATGGAATAATTCTCACTTAGAATAGAACGTATTCCATAACATGTTTAGATCGGGCAACATCAGGTTTCAGGTTTCAGTTTATTTGTCATATGCACATTCAACACAGGGTCAGAAAACGCATCGGATACACACTCACATTTATATACACACAAATATACCTGCCACACCTGGTCCACCTACTTTTGAGCCCTGGTCATTTCTGCTACACCGAAACACCAACCGTGATGAATGAGCAGCTTCTGTAATAATCTAGTTGTAACCTTCTCAAATGCATTAGTAGCAGAGATAGTATATGTTTTATTCTATGTTAATTGTCCTGTATATCATGAACCGTGACATGTAGGCATTAGAGTTCACATCATATCATAATAATTAGTGGTAATTATTATGTTTATGTTTATTGTGCAGCCCAATAATAGAATCAATATAATTGTATTTATATTATAATTTTAGGAGAAGGGCTGGACAATTTTTGGAGAGTCCTGGTGGAAGGCAGGAACTGTGCAGTGACTATTCCCCGAGAGAGGTTCGACTTGAGCGGCTGGTACGATCCTGACGACAACAAACCAGGAAAGTCCCGGACGGCCAAAGCTGCACTCATCGATGGGTAGGATCAGTTCAATATGGTCCTAAATATGAAACTGTAAAATAAGGAATTGTAAAAATGAAATCATTAAAATTAACTATTGGGCTCTAGCATCAAATTAGTGTTTGTGGGATTCCTCTTTGACCAATGCTGTTCGAGTTTTATTTTAGACTTTCCCCTGGCCTCTACGGCAACATCAATATTTTTTTATTTTGTGTGGGCTGCAATACCACTCAAAATGTCAACTACTATTGGTCAAAGTGGTGTCCCACAAACTCTGATCTGATGTTCCTGTAGAGGCCGGGAGAGGGACTGAAGTAAAATAATACAGATCAGTCCATTTTACGCATTTTGTTTATTTTAAAAAACCTCTGAACTACATTTTTAACTTTATATGTAATTTTCTCATTTCAGATTTAACGAGTTTGACCACAAGTTCTTCGGGATCAGTGACAGTGAGGTGGAGCAGATGGACCCTCAGCAAAAGCAGTTGTTGCAGTGTGTGTATCGGGCTTTAGAGAACGCTGGACTCCCTCTGGAGAAGGCCAGCGGCACCAGGACTGGAGTCTTCTTTGGTATGAATCATTTTTAATAACTTGTTAAATAATGTATAATGTAAAACTAACATACTATTAAGTCTGACGGGCCAGTAATAATAATTGACCTTCATTACTTCCTTACTGTTTGTTTGTTTGTTGGGTGAATACTAAGAAAGAAACTATTGAGAGAGAGGGATATAATATTACAGCTGCTACAAAGATACCACCACCACAAGGGGTCAGTAAAGGAACCAATATTCATTTCATTTTGGATCCAGATCACTGTCTAGAGCTAGGCATTTTTGAATGGATTGATTATTGGCCATTCTGGAAAACACTGTAAAGGTGTTCAGTAGATCAGTGAAAGCGCTTAATTCTGCTTAAAGGTGCACAGTCAATCTACATACTAAAGGTATATTCTTTCATTCTAGGTCTTATGAACAGGGATTATGAGACCAACGCGGCCCACGTTCACCCAAGTGTGATCAACCACTGGACGGGCACTGGGCTGGCCATGAGTATAGCAGCCAATAGAGTCTCTTACATCTTCAACTTCACTGGACCCTCACTGTCTATAGACTCAGCCTGCTCATCCTCTCTGGTGGCTCTACACCTTGCTTGTCAGGCCATCAAACAAGGTGGGTGTCAAGAAACAGTACTGTTACTTCAAAATAATATTACCCAATAGTACTAGAAGTAAAAAGTACTTATTTTAAAATTAACCTTGATTTAATATTCGTAAGAAAGTACTGAGTGGAAAAAACTACTCAAGTACTGAGGAACCGATTGGACGTAATGTCAGGTGTATTTTGTAATACAGAAACGTTTCACTTTTTGTAATAATTAATACAAAATAAAATAAAATTAATACAAAATAAAATAAAAAATGAAGGTGTGGGAGAACAACATCTTCTAACTTTTTAAAACATAAAGTAAAAGTAAAAAGTATGGTGCCGTAAAGGACTAAATGTAACTAAAGTCTATCTGAATAAATATGTCACACATATCAGGTCTATGTAATTTTAATATGTCTGTTATGTCATATGTTATCAGGAGACTGCGACATGGCTGTCTGTGGAGGAGTCAGTGTTATCATTGAGCCCAGAGTGTTTGTGGCTCTGAGCAAAGCTAAGATGATCTCACCTGACGGTGCCAGCAAACCTTTCTCCAACAAAGCAGACGGCTACGGCAGAGGAGAGGGCTGTGGGGTGGTACTACTGAAGCCACTCAAAAAGGTCAGTTAGTGCATAAGTCAATAAAGATTACTGATTTATGAAGATGTATCTTTTATCTGTGTCTGTAAGGCATGCAGTCCTGTGACAGTCCCATCATAACTGGATTTATTGATCTTTGAGCTTTGATACAATATCATAAAGTCATATAATTTCTTAAATTGAATGTGACAATAACAAAACAAACTATATGTGACAAAAACTCTGCAACTGTTATTAAAATGCAGTGGTGAACCGTGCCCTTCAGACCCAGGCCTTTAGACCCAGGCCTTCAGACCCAGGCCTTCAGACTCATAATAAGGGGAATATCTACTGCGGTGTTAGACCTGGAGGGGGCTGGTTCTTCTCCTTCAGCGATTACGGGCTAAAAAAAGTCAAACTAACTCGACCAAAAAGAGCATTAAGTGACACATAAACCACCAATATTGTGCGTATAGCTAACTACAGATGCAGTTTGACTAAGCTATTGCCCAATCATCGGGCCTGGATATGGTCACGTGACCAGGCCCGTTAGAAGGCGCACGGTGACACCAACTTAAAATGTGATTGGTTGAAATATTAACATTGACTATATATGCTAATGTGGCAATTCAATGTAGTGTGCCAGTAAAACTGATTTTGAAGACCTCCAAGCAAACCTTTTTGACTTTGACCCTGCCTAGCAACAAAGGGTAGCTGAAATGTGATTGGTTAGAATGCTCTTATATGAAAATACATGTCTGGAAGCAGGCCTTCAATCGGAAAAGATATGACAGGAAGCAGACACACCATTGGGAAATATTTAAGTATACGTGAACAAAATATAAAGAACATTAGCCAATGATTTAGATTTCTTTTAGACCTGCAGAGAAGGCTTTGCCCTGACGGCCCACCACTGGTAAAATGTCTATAATTGATTTATTTTTGGCTGACTACTGCATATAAAGAATGTGAGAAATGTGTCAAATCACTCTCATTCATAATAGTTTCACTCAATCAAAATCATCAATCTAAATGGGAAAATTCTCTGACTGATTCTCCATTTATTATATCAGTGAATAATTTGGTATATTAGATCATTTTAACTATAATTATATCTATATCAAAAAGCATGTATACTCTTTTTGTTTGGTTCAAAAAATAATTAGTTTAAGTTTAACACTGTTTTCAAGATTGCAATACTAAAATCATATTAGAATTTTAAAGTTAAATTCTTGCATCATTGTTAATTATTTTTAAAACTGATTTTGTTAATTTTACTCCACAGGCTATAGAAGACCATGACCACATTTGGGGGATCATCAGTAAAACAGCAGTGAACCAAGATGGCCACTCTGTCAGCCCGATCACCAAACCCTCCGTGTCACAACAAGAGGAGCTTCTTCGCCACATCTACTCAGAGACTGACCTGGCAGATGTCCAATACGTTGAAGCACATGGGACTGGAACCCCCATAGGAGATCCAACCGAGGCTGTTAGCATCTCAAACGTCATTGCTAAGTCCAGACCACCTAGCTTAGAGACTTTGCGTATTGGTTCTGTGAAAAGCAATATTGGCCACACCGAATCTGCTGCTGGGGTTGCTGGACTTATCAAGGTGCTGTTAATGATGAAACACAAAACCATAGTTCCTTCAGTTTTTTACTCTGAAGACTCAGCAAGTGTAGATGCCAAAGCCTTGAACATTAAAGTCCCCATGAAGGCAGAAAAGTGGCAATCCAATGGTGACAGAGCTGCAGGGATTAACAATTTTGGTTTCGGGGGAACTAATGCACACGCAATTGTCAAACAGTACGGACCGACATGCATTAAATCAAAGAAAAATGAGAATCAGGTAAAATATTTTGTCTTGTCTGCAAATTCCCAAAAATCTCTAACTTTGATGATGGAAGAGACTATCCATCAGCTGGACGCAGAAAAGGATTTTGATCTAGATTCCCTCCTGTATACTTCCGCTTGCAGGCGTAGCCATCAGAAGCATAAATTCAGAAAGGCTATTATGGTTTTAACTGTAGCTGAGTTGAAAGAGAAGTTGAGTGCCAACAAGAGCAAACACGTTCGCCCAGCAGTCCCCGATGCAAGGTTGGTGTTTGTGTTTTGTGGAAATGGAGTCACCTACCATGGTATGTGCAGGCAGCTGTTATCGCGTGAGCACGTTTTCAGGCAAAAGGTTATCGAGATCACGCAGCATTTCCAAAAGTGGAGTCCGTTGAACATCTTGGACATACTAGAGAATGACGTTGAGAGTAGCGACTTCAATATCCCAGATGTAGTCCAGCCCCTTCTCTTTGCTATTCAGGTTAGCCTTGATGCTCAATTTAGACATTGGGGGATCAAGCCTGACGCCATCTTGGGACACTCGGTTGGTGAAGTTGCAGCCGCTCACTGCTCAGGGCTTTTGTCTCTGGAAGATGCAGTCAAAGTCATCTATTTCCGAAGTACTCTTCAATGCAAGGTTACAGGCGGCAAAATGCTAGTGGTTAGCAATATGGCAGTATCAGATGTAACACCAGTACTTTCTCGGTACTTAGGTAAAATAAGCCTGGCCGCAACAAATAGTCCACAATCTTGCACTCTTTCAGGTGAAGCAGAAGCAATTGAGGCCCTTCATAAAGAGCTAAGTACCTTGGATAAAAGTCAAAAGTTGTTTCTGCGAGTACTAGAGGTCTCTGCAGCTTACCACAGCCACATGATGGACCCAATACTTGGAGATATTAAAGAGAAAATCAGTTCTCTGGATGTAAATAATTTAAAATCAGAATTATTCTCAACAGTGACAGGCAAAGAGGTCCAAGAGGGCGACTTTTGTTCAGGGGAATACTGGGCAAGAAATATTCGTGAGCCGGTAGCTTTTGAGCAAGCAGTTAGGTCAGCAACAAAAGGGAAAAAGAATAGTGTCTTTTTAGAGATTGGTCCAAGACGAGCCTTGCAGAGAAACATTATGGAGACGTTGGGAAATGACACAGCGGTTCATGCATCAGTTCAGCCGGATAAAGATCACGAAACTGCTGTATCTGTTGTTGCAAAGTTGTTTGAACTTGGCATTCAGATTGACTGGAACACTTTTTACAAAGGGTCTGAAACAGTGCCACTTCCTTTCCCCAGATACCACTTTGATTGCTCGGATAGAGACGTTATCATAGCTGCTGCTCAGGAAAATGCCACAAGCAGCCATCCTGTGCTCTGTAAAAAGGGCAGTGAGAGCAATGTTTTTAGTTGTAATCTCATGACAGAGTCTTCCTTTTATCTGAAGGAACACAAGCACAATGATATACCGATCATTCCAGGTGCTTTCTACGCTGAGTTGGGTTTGGCAGCGTTCATGGCCAGTGCCAAACCGAAAGTCCCCCTCAAGTCGCTCCAGCTCAGTGTTAACTTTCATAGTCCATTTGTTCTGCTGCCAAATTCACCAGAAATGAAGGTACAGCTAGACCAAACAGAAAAAGGAACTAGCTTCACCGTGTTTTCGCAATCTGCTGTGTATGCATCTGGGACGGTAGTATCAAGCAAGGATAAGCTAGTTGAGGAGCAGAACATTTCGCTGAAGACAATTTACCAAAGATGCACCTCTGTTGTGGACTATCAGGAATTCTATGGTTACCTTTTTCAGGGAGGTTTCAGGTATGGAGACGTCTTCCAAAATAAAGGGAATGTGCACTACGGGGAGGAATTGAAAGAGGCATTTTCGGTTGTAACTGTTCCAGAGGCATTGCGATCTCAGTTGCATGACTACTGCATTCATCCCGTGGTCTTAGATTATCTGATGCAGCTTCTTCCAGTGACGGTAGAGCACATTTTTGCAGGCAGGCCCGGGTTCCCTGCTAAAATAGGAAGTCTGACAGTGCTGGAACCCTTGGACGATGAGATGATAGTCTATCTCAGAGCAGTAGATGTGGGACTTGATCAGTTTGAAGTCTGTGGCTGTTTTGCAGATAAAGAGGGCAAGGTATTTGTTGAAGTTAAAAATGTCATCATAAAGTACCTTGGGAGTCGCTCTCATGTGGTTGAAGAGTACTTCTACCATAATGATTTTAGTGTCATCCCTGAAAGTACTACATCTACACGTCCACCACGCGCCTTGGTCTTCTGTGACTCTAAGGGCATTTCCAAAGGCCTGCAACAATACTTGGATTCAGGGTCTTGCTACATTTCTTTCTCAGATGCGGAACATGTTTTAGCACACAGTTTGCCTTCTCTTATTGCTAACCTCAAAATCAAAGACATTGGGAGAAATTATGATGAGGTGTTGTATCTATGGGGACAAGACAACCATATATCTCTCGCACCCAATGCTGTCATGCAAAATTTGGCATCCTACTGCGAGATCTTTCGGCAAATAGTCCTTGAGCTTAAGAAAATCAGGTTCCCAAATTCCATTAGAGCAGTCACCTACCGATCATCTGACATAACTGTGGACCAGATCAACACAGGGTTTGCTATCTCGGGTATGACCAGATCTTTTGCTGCTGAAATTCCAGATCTTTCATTTCAGTTAATTGATATAAACAGTGTCTCAACTCAGGACATTGCAGCACTTTCTCGAGTTTTGAAAGCATACCCTTGCAGCAAGTACCCAGAACTGGTGGTAAAAGACGGATTGGTTTGGAAACCTACTATTGTCCGTACGCCGCCTCAAATCAGCGACAGCTCGGAGGGAATTTTTTTCTCATCAATGTCTGAACCTTGCATCTTTCAAACAGGAGATGCCCATAGAATTACCAATGTCAGTGCTATCCATAGTTATGATGAACCACATTTAGACAACACATCAGTTGAAATTCAGCCAACTGACATTTGTGTTCATTCATCAGATTATTTCCCTGTAAGTGTTTCTCATTTGAAATTTGGCCAGACACTTTACTGGAACCAATACTCAAATCAGAAGCACAAGATGATTGCTCTTGATTTTAGTGGGACTGTTTCAGCAGTTGGAAGCAATGTCAAGAAACTGAAAGTCGGAGATCATGTTGCCTGTTGTTTTCCAGTCATGGCAGGAAGCAAGGTTAGAGTTCCTGAAGAATTGTGCTTTAAGACCAAGCAATTTCCATTACTGCAAAAAACACCTTGTGTTTCTTACTTTGTGCTTGCATGGGAGCTCTTACACAAAGCCTTAACAAAAGTAAAGCATCATTTAGGAATCATTTGCTCTGTTGCTGATTCTGCTCTCATCAAAATCCTGACCTTTTCTTTGAAACAGTCGGGTCATTCTGTTGTTGTTGGAACACAATACAATGGCTCTTTTGTTGATGTAAATAAGTTTGATGCATTTGTTGTCCTGCCACCGTTTCATGAGTCAATGATTGCTAAAATCCGCAACTTTCCTAATGTACAACATGTTATCATGATCTGTGAGTCTCAACATTTGCCTGCACCCCATGAGTTGCAAATTTTGAATGAACGGGTTCATGTACAGACAATACATATGCCAGTCATTTTGCGAAAGGGATCACTGACGACTCAAAGGCCAAACTTTTTGCAGTGGCTCAAGTCTTTGAACTTTAGCAAGAAATTCACAGTTGAAAGATTTACCTTTCAGGGCACAAAATCTGAAATCATCCAAATCCCTGATTCAGAGATACCCCATTCATACTACAACACAACAAAGTTATCCGTTTTAACTCTGGACAGAGATAAAGGCATGACTCAATCTTGCATACCATTGCTGCCGACGAGAAAAAAGCTCTTCCGCAAAAAAGCGGTGTACATAGTGGCAGGTGGTCTCTCCGGATTAGGCTTTGAAACAGTCAAGTTTATCTCACAAAGAGGAGGTGGGAACATTGTAATCCTCTCCCGAAGTAAGCCTATCCCAGACGTGCAGCAAGACCTCAATAACATCAAAAATCAATGCGGAAACTGCATCATCACCATGGAGTGTGACATCTCTGTGTCTGAACATGTGCTCAAGACTGTCCTTTCTATTGGACAGAAGTTTCCAGGTTGTCCAATCAGGGGAGTGTTTCACAGTGCAGTCGTCTTGCATGACGGGCTAATCGAAACCCTTAACCTGTCTCTGTACGAGAAGGTTTTCAAGCCCAAAGTAAATGGTGTTCTCAATTTACACAATGCCACACAACATTGCCAGTTAGATTACTTTGTGTGTTACTCGTCTATCTCAGCCTTTTTGGGCAATGCATCACAAACCAATTACGCCGCTGCCAATACCTTCCTCGACTTGTTTTGCAAGTATAGACGCAGACTTGGCTTACCTGGCCAGTCGATCAACTGGGGAGCTCTTAACCTTGGCCTCCTTTTGAACAAAGAGCACTTTCAGAGGTTTTTGGAAGCAAAGGGAATGATGGTCTTAGAGGTTGCTGAGATTTACAAAAGCTTGGAGCAGTGTCTGATTTTGAACCAACCTCAACAGGCAGTTTGCAGGTTCCACTTCAGAAATATCAGGTACAATGTCCTTTCCCAAAACGCCGCCTTGACTATGCGGTTGTCAGCGTTAGTTAACGAGGCTTTCCAAAAGAACAAAGAGAAGGAAGACGAAAGTAAACAGGCAGATTCAGTCTCGCCAAAAGAGTATGTAATATCCCTGCTTAGTGAGACTATTGGAATGGACCAGAGTGAGTTGAAAGATGAATCGCTTCTATCTTCTCTGGGAATTGATTCAATGCAGGCCATGACTTTGCAAAATCTGATATTTCAACAAAGGGGTCTCAATGTGCCATTGGTGAAATTGCTAGATCCCAATGCCACAATCTCGACAGTAGTTGCCATACTTAGTGAAGGAAATGAAGGGGAATTCCAAGAGACAGCTCCCAATGTAGAAACAGATGAAAGTACAACCAGACTGTAGCAGTATCTAAAAATGTAAAGTGTTATTATATGCCATAATGTGTTAATATTAATGATGGCATTGCTGTTTGTATGTTTTATTAAATAGCCCCTGTAAACTCTATTCTAGAGAAATTGCCAAAGCACAGTCTGTTTTGTAAAATGTTTTGTTTATATTTACGTTTATTACATTACGGCTAATGTTGTAACTTAACCAAATCCAGTATTTGTACTAATCAAATGTACAGAGTATGCCTAGTACAATAAAAGTTTTGATATTTAAACTTTGTCCAGACCTTATATCACCCACTTCTTTTTCCATTCACCTCTTCAATTAATCACAGGCCAAGGTTAGCTCTTATCAGTAGTTTACGTAATATTGTTGATTATCATCTTTATTATAATGTTATGGAAGAAGGCACTATTGTTACAGTGTTGATAATGATATAATTTGGCTACACCATGAATGTCATTAATTAACAGCATAACCCAACATCATAAATAAAAGTATTTCTATTTTATAGCCTACTGTAGATATAACTGTTGTTGACATTGACACACACAATTCAAACTCCGTAATTATTTTTAGTTTATTCACAAATTATATGACATGCTATATTGAAATTAATGAATAACAACATCATGAACACTACAAAGTAATAAAGCTTTTTGCATACTTATGATATAACAATGGTGATGTAGTAAAACAATCACAGTAATAAGGAATACATGGATTCAATTGTAAATCAATGAATTTCATTAGCATCAATTACAGAATACAATTTCTTGGAATATATTTTATTAAGTCAGATAAAGAAGATAAATGTATTTTATTTTTTATTTTAATGTTTAAGAACTTATAGCAGAGACAGCTCTCCTTTGCACCTAAAAGAAGATTCAAATGTAAATGTCACATAAAACCTTTAGCTCTTCACTACAGTTGTTACCAAAGTTTCCAGTGTACTGGTAGGGTCCAGTATTTTGACCAGAGGTACATTCACGCCTGTCTCTTGAAAGATCTTGTTTTGCAGGGTCATAGATAACATAGAGTCAATGCCTAGTGCACACAGAGCTGAATTATCATTTAGATCACTTACACTAACATTAACAAGGTCACTCACAATTCTTTTTATGTTTTCATGAGTAGATGTATTGCTAACATTTTTTTCACCTAGTAGCTCATCTTTTAGTTCAGTTTTCACCAAAGCAGACAGTTGCTTTCTGATAAATTTGTTTTGTGACAGAACATGATGGTGAAGATTTTTGAAGTTGAACTTACATATCATTTGCTGGACTCTATCCATTAAAAGACAAGTTTTCAGTGCCTCGTGAACTTCCCTGACATCCATTACCATCAAGCCCTTTGTCTTTAGGAACTTGTGGAAATGGTCTTTGTTCAGTAAGAGACCAAGATTCAAAGGACCCCAATTGATAGACTGCCCAACAAGTCCAATATTTCTTCGATACTGACAGAAAGCATCAAGGAAAGAATTGGCTGCTGCATAATTACACTGTGAAGCATTGCCAATAAAGGAAGATACTGAGGAGTAGCAGACAAAGTAATCTAGCTTGTAATGGAGTGTGGCATAGTGGAGATTCAAAGCACCACAAACTTTGGGTCGAAGCACTTTTTGGAAGAGTGTCCTATCAAGGCTTTCAATAAGGCCATCATGCAAAAGCACAGCACTGTGAAAGACCCCTTTAACTGAGCAAGATGGGAATTGCAATTTAATTTTTGAGATTGCTTTATCCACTTCCAATGACAATGATACATCACATTGAAGATTCAAGATTTCAACACAGCATCTTTTCTGAAGGTCTTCCATTGCTATCTGGATTTTGTCTGACATTCTACTTCTGGACAAAGTTACAATACATCCACCACCGTTTTGAACAATAAACTTCACCGTCTCCAATCCTAAACCAGAGAGGCCGCCAGTCACTATATAAACGCCATGTTGCTGAAAAAGTTGTCTAGGCTTGGATTGCACAGGGATGTTAGACACTGGGTCGTTAAATGGTTCATGGTCCAATAGAACTTGCTTTACTGTCCTTGTAGAAAAGTATGATTCAGTGTTATCATCCTTCACCTTTGACTGAAATATTTCTCTTTTCAGAGGTAAAGATTCTGCAGCAAACCGCAGAGAGATCAGCCAATTGTAAATTATTTTGTTTTGGGCTTGAAGCTTGGCCTTTTGGAGGACTTCAGCAATGTCAATCTTATGGACATGGATGCTGTCGTGCTTTGCTAGAAACTGGTTCTGACAGATTGGGGTTTTCATGTAACTACTGCCAACAAATACAAAATGTGTTTCCTTCTTAGCTTGGTTAATATTTCTGATGGAAGATTGATCAAATGGTGGAAGAAAAACAACTGCATGGCTCTTATTTAGATGTTCTGCACTAAAATAGGGTAAGTAAGATACATTCCAGCCTGATCGGTTTGCTGTCAGAGCCAAGACTTTTATCAAGACCGAAACTGGGTTTGAAGAAATAATTGCTAAAGTTTTGCATTTCTGCTTCCTCCCATCTAGCTTTCTCTGTAGTATTTCCCATGCTAGCACAAAGAATGAAACGCATGGTGTTTCTTTCAGATATGGCAATCCTTTGGTGACATAGCATGCTGCTTCAGGTATTAAGACCTTTGCAGATGATGCTACTGGATAACATGATGCAACGTGATCACCAACTTTGAGATTACTAACATTACTTCCAACAGCGGTAATGACACCACTAAAATCTAAAGCTAGAAGTTTGTGGTTTTGTGTAGTATGCTTGTTCCAATATAGTGTCTGGCCAAAGTGTAGATGTGAAGTGCTCACAGGGAAGTAATCAGGTGAATGAATGCATATATTTGTGAGTACAACCTCAACTAATCCTGAATCTATCACAAGACCTTCATTGGTACCACATGGATTGGCAGTCAGATTGGTCATTTTGTAAGGATCACTAGTCTGAAGGAAGATATCTCTTGAATGCATTGAATGAATACTGTTTTCAAATGTGAACCTGTTTGTTATGGGGGTACGCACTATTCCTGTTGTTGTAGTTTGGCCTTGTTTTATCATAACTTCAGATTCTGAGCAAGTGTTTATGACATGAACCAATGCATCAATGTCCTCACTGGTTACAGATGCAAGATCAATCAACTGAAAAGACAGCAGTGGCATTTCTGCAGCACAGGCTCTAGTCAATCCAGAAAGTACAAAACCGGGACTAATATAATTTACTGTTGCTTCAGTGGATCTGAAAGTCACCACACGAACTGTGCACGAACACCCTGTATCTTTTAAAGCTAAAACAATTTGCTGAAACTGCAAACAGCAATTGACCAATACCTCTAATGTTTTCTCTGAGCTCATGTGGCTGAGATCTTCAATGCCCCACATAAAGATCACATCACTCAAAATACATTTTGAAGTCAAGACTAGATCCCGAATTTTTCTTGGTGTCCACTGAGCTCCTTGCTCAACTGCAACTGACTCCAAGTCCAAGTAGGGTCTAAGTGCTTTAGCAAAACCTAACTTATCTTCAAAAATGATTCCCTTGATTTTTCTTTGTGATGACTGCTCTTCTACAACTGGCATAATGTCATTGTGAAAAAACAATGACTGCGGAACCATGGAGCAAGGATTTATGAATGAAATCTTTACCCCTATAAGTTCAACTAGTACTTTGCCCTCTGTGTTGGTAAAACAACCACATACTTCTAAGAAGTCTGGAGTTTCTTGAGAAACCCGTAGATAGATGAACATGTGCCTTTGTAGTGGACCTGAAATAACAATGCTGCCAATACCTGAGGGGAATCCTTGCTTGGCTGATAGCTGTTGCATAGCTACAACTGCAGTCATTTGCAAAAAATAGTCAAGTATCACTGGGTGAATGCAGTATTCATGCACATCTTTTAAAAGCTCCTCAGGGATCTGCACAGGGGCCAATGTCTCTTTATATTCATCTCCAAAGTACACATCCTGGAGTTGTCTGAAAACCGCACCATACTCAAACCCTGCTTGCTCAAGAACTGAATATATCTTGTTTATAACAGATGTGCACCTTTGTGAGATCATGTCAAGGCTAATGAATAGTTCCTCTATGCTTGACTCCCCTTCTGAACAGATATAGGAGCCAGATGCATGTTTTGAAACTGAAGACTCAATACTGAATGTACTGGACTTTCCAGCTTGATCAAGGGTCACTTTAAGTTGGTGACTGTCTGAATCAAGTGTGGACAAACAGTGAAAATCTATGCTAAGCTGAAGCATGGAGACAGGCTTTTTTGGTTTTAAGCTTGCAATTATTGATGCATAAGCCAGTTCAACATACAGTGCACCAGGTACAATAGGGACGCCACTGCTCTTGTGTTCCCAAATATATGGTGTGGTTGATGATGAGAGGTCACAGATGAATGCATTACTTTGCTCAATTTGACCCAAGAGTGGATGTGAACTACCAACCACTTGGTCACCTTTTCTTAGATGTTCAAAAAACATGTTATTCTTTGTGGTCTCAAACGGATAGATGGGAAGTTCTAGTGGTATTGTCTCATAACCCTTGTAAACGCTATGCCAATCAACATTGACACCTAGTTCAAAAAGCTTTGCAACTGTGGACAGAATGGTATCCTTCTCTGGATGCACACTGGACAAAACAATATGGGCTTTTCCTAAAGTCTCCAGGATATTCCTTTGCAGAACATTGCGAGGACTGATCTCAACAAAGACCACCTTTTTCGAAGATTGCCTACCCTGTATAACAGCTTGCAATGTTTGTTCAAATAAAACTGGCTGTCTGACATTCTTTGCCCAGTAGCTTCCTGTACAAAAGTCACCAGCTGAGTACCGTTTACCTGTCACTGTTGAGAAAAGTTGACATTCTGTGTTATTTATATCTAAAAACTGGATGTTCTTTTCGATTTCATTAAGTATAGGATCCATTTTAGGGCTATGGTATGCTGCTGGAACGTCTAACACATAAAGAAATGCATTTCTATCGGCAAACTTGATCGTTAACTTTTGATACAGAATATGGATATCCTCTTCATCCCCTGACAAAGTACAGGACTGAGGGCTATTGAAAGCAGCTATGGAGACATTATCTTTAAATTCTGCAATTGCTTGTAAGGTATCTTCTACGGGTACATTACCAACGACTAGCATTTTTCCACCCAAGACCTTACTCTGAAGAGCACTGCGATGGTACAAGACTTTCACTGCATTGTCAAGAGACAAGAGGCCAGAACAGTAAGCCGCAGCCACCTCGCCCACGGAGTGACCAAGAACTATGTCTGGTTTGACACCCCATTGCTTCAGAAGTGTCACAATACCAACTTGAACTGCAAAAAGAAGCGGTTGAGCCACATCTGGTGTTGTGAAGTCATTTTCCTCATTATCTCCAGCTATCTTCTGGCCAATGTTGATGTGTTTGTACTTGCTAAAAGCATTCTCGACTTCACTGATCTTCTGTTTAAAAATTGGTTCATCTCTTAGTAGCTGCTTGCCTATGCCTTTGTATGCAGCCCCATTTCCACAGAATACAAAGACTATTTGGATGTCTGACTGTGTTGGCTCAAATTTAGCTTTTGGAGCACATTCTAGCTGCTTCTTTAACTCAGAAATGGTAGATGCCAAGAAAGCCTTTCTATATTTATGCCGCAAATGGCTCCGTCCACATGCTGAAGTGTATGACAGTTCTTGCAAGTTGATACTACTATTGCTGCTAAGCTTTTGTTGAGTGTCACTAATGGATACGCTTAACGAATCCTCTGTAGCGGCTGATATTACAAAGACTTTTGGACAACTTTTTGGAATCTGTTTTGTGACGATCTTCGGTTTGTACTCTTTTACCAGAGCGTGTGCATTAGTGCCTCCAAACCCAAAACTATTAATGCCAGCGACTCTTTCTGAACGACCGTTTGTCTGCCATTTTTCAACTTTGGTCAAAATATTCAACTTCAAGGCTTTTGTATCTATGCTAGCGTTATCGTCAGAATAAAACAAAGTGGGTACAAAAGTCTCATGCTTCATCATTAGAAGTACCTTAATGAGACCAGCAACTCCAGCGGCAGATTCAGTGTGTCCGATGTTCCCTTTCACAGAACCAAGCTTTAGCGTCTCTGTAGCAGGTTTAGCTTTAGCAATGACGTTTGAGATGCTAGCAGCCTCGGTTGGATCTCCTATTGCAGTTCCGGTCCCATGTGCCTCAACGTATTGGACATTTGCCAGGTCAGTCTCTGAGTAGATTTGATGAAGCAGCTCCTCTTGTTGTGACATGGAAGGTTTGGTGATGGGGCTGACACGGCGGCCATCTTGGTTTACCGCTGTTTTGCTGATGATGCCCCATATTTTGTTGCAGTCACGTATAGCCTTCAAAGAGAAAGCACACTTACAAAGTTATATGTAATATAGGGGGAGGTGGGTAAAGTGGCCTATGCTTTTTCTCAAGTAAGAATACTGTGACTTCATTAGAAGGAGTAATGTACTTTAAATTAATAATACTCAAATAAAAGTAAAATGTATGGTGCAGTAAAACTACTTTAATAATTGAGTAAATGTGACTTATTACCACCCACATCTGAATACACACGTATGTGTTTAACATAACAGGCCACTTACATTCTGTAGTGGTTTCAGTAGAACAATTCCGCAGCCCTCTCCTCTGCCGTATCCGTCTGCTTTACTTGAAAAGGGTTTGCTAATTCCATCCGGCGAAATCATTTTAGCTTTACTGAGGGCAACAAACACTCTTGGCTCTATGATGCAGCTAACTCCTCCACAAACAGCCATCTCACAGTCCCCTAGAAAGAAAACACATGTAATTAATATCAAAACATCACAAATAAGTCTTTAAAATAACAATAATAATAATTATATCAGCAAAACGACGATATCATGGAATCACGTCGGTCCGCATCCGCATCAAAAAAGTCAAATAGACCCTTCCCATGTTTGTTATG
>JAVQKC010014107.1:0-14726 GCA_036025475.1 Philypnodon macrostomus
GGATTCCTCCGGAGGAGCTGGAGGAAGTGTCTGGGGAGTGGGAAGTCTGGGCGTCCCTGCTTAGACTGCTGCCTCCGCGACCCGGCCCCGGATAAGCGGAAGAAGATGGATGGATGGATGAATAGATATGATAAAATACCCCTCCAATGTTTGTTTATTTTTCTTCACAGATTTGTTTGTTTCAGAGAACACCACAGTTATTACAGAGTCTCCTGCAGGTAACATATATCGATTTACTCAGAGAAAAGCTTTGATTGTTGTGTTAGTTGATCATAGTTTTTCTTAATTGTCAGAGACACCAGGCCCGAATGCTCCACCACTGGCTCCACTGAGACCACTGCAGACAGAGCACAAGAGCGTGGTCCTGACAGGTGGGGTCACATTAAAACTATCAAGGGCTTAGAATCTAATCGAGGCGGCAGTGACGATAACCCACATGGTCTAAGAATGAATGTGTCCGAGGGCAGCTGTGGCTACACAAGTAGCTTACCACCACCAGCGTGACTGTGGAGTGAATGAATAATGCAATTGTAAGGTGCCTTTGAGTGTCTGAAAAAGTGCTATATACTGTAAATGCCAATTGTAAAGTAAGCCCGAGGGCCACACAAATTGCTCTATTTGGGCAGCATTTGGCCCCCGAGCCATAGTTTGGATGCCCCTGCTTTAGATTCTCACCCCACATTATGACAATCTGAGTCCAGCCTGCTTTAATTTGTGTGTGTTTTTTCATTATCTCCCTATAAAGGTGAAAATTATACAGAGAACTTTGAAGTGGTGAATCCAGTGACCTTGGATCTTGAGTGTACCTGGACTGGAAATAGCAACGGGCTGTCAAACATAACGGCGTATTGGACAAAAGATGAGAAGACCGTTGAGAACAGCTTTTCCAATATTCAGCAGAGCGGCCGCTACCATCTCAGAAGAGCGTGAGTTTACACAATGGCAGTGTCTAGTTCAGTGTTTCTTGTGGTACTAGTGGGTTTCTTGAAGATGATATTACCAATAATAATAATCTTGTTACAGCCACATTGGGTTCTGGTTTCATTTCTGTTTCAATTCTGCTGCTATTGAGATTTTATATTGACTTCCACAGGTTTTTTCAACAGAAAGTTAGTCTTTAGTGACACTTATTTCTATTATTCCTTGGTTCAGAATTGGTTTAGCTCTAGTTTAGGCCTGGATTACTTCTGGGTTAGACCCGATAAATGCTCAGTTGTTTCTTTAGATTCAACATTACGAGTAAAGAAGACCTTGGCACTTATTCATGTGTATTCGGACCAAAGGCAAAGGTGGATTTTGTTGTAGCAGGTACGTTCTTTGTTTGCCCGTGTGTTTCAAAGTCAATATTTACACCATTTGCAGTTTTACTTTTGTAATTGTTCTCTTTTCAAACAGTTCCATATTTAGGTGAGGTCCGGGATAAGCCCATCGTCAGCTACGTGGGTGACTCCGTAGTTATGATATGTAAAATGGATGAGAAAAAACCTAAACCGATCTCGTGGAACTGGTACATAAACAATGATACCAATAAGGTGGGTTAGGACGGAGCCGTTATACACTCACTGACCACTTTATTAGGTCAGTTTATCAAAGGGCAAATTGAAGCACGCCAATGGATTTAGTCATGCATGTTTGAGATATGACATATAATCCGGTGGGCGGCCATTATGTGGGCAAAAATGCCTTAGACACTGGTCTGAGATAATATAAGCTCATGATCTGCTGAATGCTCAAGATTTTTCCCAGTTTATAAGGTACAAGGTCTACCTAATAAATTGGCCAGTGAGAAATTAGCCCAAGCCCACCACCACAGAATTAAACTAAGAATATTTTTATTGTATTTTTAGGTGCAGTCAGAGAGTGACTCAAATGATCACCGGTATAAAATCACTATGGACGGGAGGAAGACCAAATTGTTGGTGCTTAACTTGTCTGAGGCTGACTCTGGCGAATACCACTGTGGAGCGGTGTATGGCATTGCGACTTCTATGGGCCACCTGAAGCTCAAAGTGATCACCTTCTATGAGCCTCTCAAGCCATTTATTGGTATCTTGGTTGAAGTGATCATCCTGGTTACCATCATCCTGCTATATGAGAAGTTAGGCTCCAAGAAAGACAGCAAGCCAGGTACGAATGTCCATATAAAGTGAAAAGCATCTAACCCAAAATGCATTTATGTATTTAAATTTGGGCTTTGTTTATAGAAAATGAAGGTCGTGCTGACCAAACTGCCACTCTGTAAGTAACCTTGGTGCTAACTGCTGCATATGTCTCAATATAAACTCAGTGATAACAATTGATGTCAATGACAGGTCACAAGGAGAACACGCAGCAGCAGAAGGGTGCTCTTCAACAAGGCAGAGAAAAGTATAACTGTTCCAACTTCATTTTCGACAGTGAATTAAGCAATAGCCCGCCAGCAATTGTCTTTATATAGCTGCTGTTAATATACTCAAATACCGGTATCAGCAATACAATAAGTGTTCTTACTATGGACAGGATAATAATCTCAAAACACTTAATGTAATTACATGATTCAGTGTTAATGTTCACTTATAACCTATTTGAGCAGTGCCTTACTCTCAAAACAAAAACAATCCAGGTATACTACTGCTAGAACACAACTAATGTCTCCAGTGCTGTGCCTATTTGTATGTGGTATAATATACGACTTGTACTTCCATATAGATATAGGTGTATATATAGCTACAAGTGCGTTTAACAATGAGAAATGTTGTCTTCTGTAAAACGTATAACCATATTCACTGTTATCAAATAAAAATATGCCACATGCTCATGTAGCTTCTTTAAAAAGTCACCACATGCATCTGTAGGTCATGTCAAAACTACCTACTATGGTACTATTGAATTACTACTGTTATTTAAGCTCACTGATAATGACTACTGAAGGTTTTCCTGGTTTAGCCAAATAAATACACACACTACAGTCATATAAAGGAATGTATGTATGACAACACAAAAAACATAATAGCATTTTATTGATTGCATAAATACAGCATACTTCATTATCATTAGTGCTGCTCGGCTGACATTCTGGATTTTACTTATTTCTGCTCTGCACCTTTTCGCTGACTGAATGATTTATTTGAAGAAAGACCTATGGCTGGTTGATAAGGAACTTTACCAAGAGTTTGATAACGTCATCATTCATGCCAACCATTTTTCCGTCCTGAATGCGGTCATAGAGAGGCAGGCTCTCTGTGCCCCACAGCACGTTTTTTCTGGGATTGTTGACATCGGTCTCCACAGACAAAGCCACTGTGTTAAGCTGGTAGCAGAAAAATGAGAAAAACCTGCCGTCTGTGATCACAGCCTGAGACACAAACGGCCTGGTGACATCTTCATGGCACCAAAAACCTAAGGACCCAAAACAAGATTATCCTCATTTGTTTAATTGAACGAAATAGCATTTTTAGATCAAGCTCTCACCCTGATACATAGCCTGAGCTCCTGTCCAGGCAAAGAGACTAGCGAGAGCATTGGAACGAAGAAACACCTCAATCTGGTCGGACTGTTGGCGGCGGGCCATACGGTCTCTGTGGTACCGGTCAGGAACCAGGTGGAACTGAGTGTGGCCATAGCACGCTGGGTCTGGAAGCTTTGAACCTGAAGGAATACAGTACATTGTATCTTGAATAAACTTTCACAAATATTTCGGGCATTCGGAGAAGATTTGGTAAAGTTAACAGAAGCCGTACAATATACTAACTAATACTAAGAGTTGCTGGCCATACTAGATAACTGATGACGAGATTGTTTTACCTGTGTATATGTGGTTATCATACTGTCTTCTGAATAAAGGCAACAGGTTAGGAGCATATGTTATCTCTGGTACTTCTTCTGCAAATGAGGCGTCCATTGGCGCAAACTAAACATAGGAAGGAAACACATTACATGAACACATTGAAATCAGTGACTATGAAATGGCTGCGTCATCCAAATGAATTGTGCATTACTTGTGGCAGCTGTTGAGTTATTCTAATCTGACTGTGCGGCTGGTCATCAATCTGGAATCTGTGAGGCTCGACACGTCCTCTCCGGTGCCCTTTAGGGATGATGCGTTCTCCTCTCCTCCAGTAGAAGTTCACTTGTGGATTCAAGTCTGATTGAGCAAAATACACACAATGTTAAGATGATGTGATATACTGGTTAAAGGTAACACAGAATCTACAGTAAACCATTGTAAGGAAACATGTCAATTGGATTAGGAAGTATTCAGAATCAAAAATCGATTAATTTCTAATCAAATGCAATACTGTAACTGTGTGCATATTGTCAGGTCACAGTTAACAGTTTATCGTTCTACAAATGGATGGCTACTAGTGAAAATAATAACAATATAATAATAAAAATAAAATATGTCAAGATTTGAATGTGGCCATAAGACAATCAAAAATCATTTAATTTCTAATCAAATGCCAAACTGCGTGCATATACTCTGGTAAACAAATTCACAGACTAGTGAAAATAATAACTTGTAACTTTTGAAGAATACTTGCTACAGTGGCCAGTGAACATAAAATATAATAATGTCAAGATTTGAATGTGGCCATAAGACAATGTCTGAAATACCTAGGCTGGACTGGAGAAGCAGGGGATTGTACTTGGCCAAGCTGTAAGTCAGCCTAGACACGAGGTTTCTGAGCAGAGGTCCGATAACCAGCTCTTGTTCTCTGTAAAGGAAAGGCTTGCGTTTTCTGATGTACCAGCAGTGCTCCTGATGAACGATATCGGAGATGAGGGAGCGTATGTCCCCCAATGCACCATCTTCAACCCCGGGCACCGAGGCTGAGTTCTCCAATCCAAACTTGTCAGGCAACCCTGGGATATACGCGGTCTTAGTAAAGTGCTGGTACCATCTGTCAGCGTTACGTGCAAATGTCTGAGGGTAAACCACAAATTTCAGCCGCTGGAGTGATGTGATCAGAGTAATTTTGTCCTCCACATTGGAGGCACACACTTTCTGGACCCTCTCCGCCTCTCGCCGCCGGCTCGCAGATTTACTTTTCGCCGTGAGAGATGGGAGGATAGGCGGGTACGCGGGCTCCTTGACAGCCGCTTCGGTGTGGACAAACTTTTGGTTTCTCAAACGAGAGAGGTTTTTGGTAAGTTGCAAGGGCAGTCGTGTGCGGGCCGCCATGTTTTCTGATGGGGTTCTTCCGCTGTGGAAAAAGTGGCGGAGTTTTAAAACAGCGCCACCTGTTGTTGATAGTTCAACAAGGACGTCTTTAGAAAATAGTAAACTATCCACGCTTGTGAATATTACGAGATTGTTTTTACTATCGGAATAACTAAAGTAAGCTATAATAACAGGGCAAGTCTCTCGTTAATACAACACAAACAAAGAAACATAACAACTGAGAACATTTTGGCTCTTGAACACCTCCCTGTCGCCTTGCCGTTTGTGGTGCATTTGCTGACACTTTCATTTGTAGTAGTTCCCCAAAAATAAGCGCAAAACGTGTGAACTAAAATACCTAATACGTGCATATTTTCAAAGTGGCTTGCGTTTGAGACATGTGAGCTTTAGCAAATCAAAAAACCTAATAATACTGTATTATTCATGTATCTAGGACAATGACATTGACGTTGACGTATTTCCGTAGTCATTTACACACAGTTGTAATTTTTCCTGGGACTGAAAATGTCGCACTTTTTACTACTCGTTGAGCTGCAGCGAAAACGTCGATTTAATCAAAAATACTGAACTTGTCATAAAAGTTCAATGTGATGTATCGTCAGATTTTGCGGATAGTCGGATCCAGGAGCAGAACCGCGCAGTCCTGTTTTTGTCAAGTCAAGGTAGCTGCTCTTGCAAGTGTTATTCTTTACGCAAATGCGACCTTATCTGTGGAGTGTGGTAAATCTGATGTGTCCCATCGCCAGGTTTGATTCTGTTTGTCACCAGCAGTCTCTTTGTACATGTTAACCATACTAGGGATGTATGCATGTTGTCTGTGTACGCCAACGTTTAACTTTAGTGCATTGTCATTTTGCAGAGAATCTTATGCTCCAAAAGTGACGAAGTCCGACTTGCACAGGAGGCCAGTAAGAAGTATGGGTCTCCAGCTCCAACCATCTTCTCCAAAGTCATTGACAAAACCATCCCAGCTGATATTATTTATGAAGATGACAAGGTGCACAATCTACCAGTCACGTTTAGTTCAAGCATTAATGTGCCCTGCTAATTATGTGTTTTTCTCGTGTAGTGTTTGGCTTTCAGAGATATAAATCCTCAAGCACCAGTTCACTTCCTGGTCATACCCAGAGTTCCCATCCCCGGGATAAGTGATGCCAAAGATGATGAAGCGGAGGTAAACACAAACTAGAAGCTGCAGACTGAAAAGCTGCAAACATAAACCACACCAACACTATATGAGACAGATCACTGTACCTAATAAAGTGGCAAGAGACACTTACTTATTTGGGGCTGGTGTTGATTAGTTCTTTTAAGGCTGCACATTTTAAAAAATCAATAATCAAGCAATCTTCTAAATACATACAATAATTAACCTCTAATGTATATACTGATAAATAACATTATTATTTGATCTATTTGCAGCTCTTGGGACATTTACTGGTTGTGGCCAAAAACGTGGCGAAGAAAGAGTCTTTACAGGAGGGTTACAGAGTGGGTAGGTTCCCAGGATTTACCAAAACTAAACCAATGTCCGACCCAGAATGAGTCATGATTTGTGCGTTTAATTTGATTCATTTCTGTCTGCAGTGATCAATGATGGCAAACACGGTGCTCAGTCTGTGTACCACCTTCACGTCCACGTTTTGGGAGGAAGACAGATGACATGGCCACCAGGATAACGCTGTCATTATTATTTTTGTTTGTTTATGTATGTATGTGTGGTGGGTATGGCATAAACAAAAATGCTAAATGTCCCAGCATTTCTTGTAACACAATTTTAGGGAACAAACTGTAAATAGGCTAAATAAACTGATACCAATAGTAGTTACAAAAGATAGATCATATTTCTCAACATCGGTATCGGCCTCTACAGATGGCGGAGCTTAAGCAGTTTCTCTAATAGGATAACCTCTCATATTTAGGGTTAGAAACAGTCAGAGAAAGAAAAGCCGAATCAAAAAGTCTAGATTTAGGGACAAAATGAAGTAAAACTAATATTGATGGATTCATATGTAGATTTATATGTAGATTTCTAATTTTAAACAAACATAACCTACTGAAACATGTCTACAGAATATTATATCGACATCGGTATCTGCCAAGAAATTCCATATCGGTCCATCTCTAATCATATTTCAACTGTGCAACCATATAAAAAACCACCACCTTCACACTCTAAATGTATGACGCAAATAAGATTTTCAAAATAAAATGTATAACCATATCCTGTCAGAGCTAGAGAGTTGAGTGTCAAATTGCTTGGTAACAGTAGCACATGGTGCACACGAAACACATAAAATAGATCTAAAAATACAAACACATATACAATGCCTGTATGTGAAGTGTTGCTGGGTTCAGAGCGGGGGCAGATGTGGTGTGACCGGGTGGTATGATGAAATGACCTTGGTGCCCAGGAAAAAGGTTACCGTGTGTCATATGAGAAGTGTGGTGAACTTTCTCCTATATTTACTGAAAAAACATGGTAATCGTCCTTTATCTCAGCACTCAGACAGATTGCACCACCAGCTAAACGCAATCAAAGTGAGTTACAGTATTTGAAACAAGTTAAGAATAATTACATTGATTAAGTTCATTAGAATATTTGCATAAATTAGAAATGTTTAAGCAATTCAAGTGACATTTTGAAGGTGGATCATTTTTAGCTCAGAAGTTGCACAATCCAGTAATATACCTTTATGGGTCAAAGTCCATTTTTTGTAAAAGGGAAAGAGATTATCATGTCTTTATCTTCATTGACGGACTTCATCTTGTTTCTCTGATAATGGCTTCAGTTGTAGCTCAATTTCAGGTAAAGGGTCAAAACAAAATTCGACATAAAGCTTGCCGCGACAAGCCTTGTGACTTTTGAAGCATTGTATTTACGTTGTTAGGTTGTAGTTCCTGTTTTGGTCCAATACAAAAGCGGCTGCTTTGTTCTGGCCGTAGGCTTTATTTGTCAGGTCTTCTTCACCTTGGCATGCTTTAACCCTTTGGATCTTGGTCACTGTGTCCTCAGCAGCAGGTGTGGGGAGGATTGCGTAAGTGAGCTGTTCTGGGCAAGGTGTGATTGAGTGGACACTTTCATACATGAAGTCGCTCTAAGCTGACAGAGGATAGCAGCGAAGAACCTGGAGTGGGCAAAGGTCTGACACTCAAAAGTTAGTCCTATACCTGAGCGCTGAGGTCCAGTGGATGCCACTCCGTCAAGTTATCAGAAAAGGTAGGTTCACTTTTAAATGTAGTTCTTGTTTCTTTTACACAGACTGTATAATCATTCAGATATACAAGTAAACATGAAATTCAATTGACAATAGTTTTTTTGCAGCAACAGACGTGGGTACAATGCACAAAACAGAATTAATAAATCTTGATTGGAAACTAGTATTTCAACATATACTACAAGTGAAATACTTTGTAGGATGACACTAGTGCAAAATGAAGTGGTATTTTGTGCTTTTAATATATGTATGATAGACTGTACAATCCACAGTGTGTATAGTGACTGCAGGGTGTCAGTTGAACAGCTGACTTGTGTTGCCATGGGCACGGTGTATGCATTGTTGGGTTTTCCTCATTACAATTCAAATAAATAGATTTCACTGTAAGTAAGTCGAACTGTAGGGAGTCTTTGGTAGCAACAGCCAGAGGGGATTGTATGGTAACACATGACTTTAAGGACACATTTGACCCTATATTTTGTATGTGAGCACACTATGCGTTTTATTGTTAGGTCAACAGAGGCAGAGTGGTTCATTTAAACTGTCCACCTCTGAAGTTGTGGTCTAAACAAACAGGACGAGACGACTGGGCTTGACTTTTGTGCTTAGATCTTCAGTTTACGACTAGTTCTGTTTACCATCTCTTGTTTCATCCTTGGATTAAAGGCTTCACTGAAGAACATCCTAAATCTGGGTAATGTAGAAAATCTAGACACATTGACAGCAGTATCTTTTTATCTTTAACTTGTGCAATACTCCCAGCTTATTTTATCTTGTGTTGCTAAATTAGAGTTTTGTAAGTGATGTGAACTTTGTTCTGAAGGAATCTTGGTTAATGTTATCTGAAAAGGTCAGCCCAAGTGTCTGCTGGGTGAACAGATCTTAATCTAGTATGATCCCGAACTATTGGATTTCATTATTGTATGTATACTTGATTCACTTTTATATTTATACTTACTATGAAATCATGTCTTTTCACATTATATTAAAGAGTAACTAAATAACATTTTGGCTGTGGGTTTACAATGGATCTGACACAGGTGTTTAATTCCAATTTAAATTGAGAAACTGCAAAATAAGGTAGGCTACATTCCGTTTTACTGTTCTACTTTAACCACTAGATGGCAGTGTTTCACTACATATCCTGATCCTATGTTGCTGATAGTTGAGTTACTCAATTAAAACATTGACATTACAATTTTCAATATAGGTCAAAGGCATTGGTGCTAAAGGGAACAGACAAAAAAATGTCTGGTGTCACAGCAATTGTGGCACAATATTCTTGTTTCAACATTTACAGTTGCAATGAATAAATAAGGGCTGCTGCTTCATTTTGATTGTAGACCATCCAAAACAAAGGCACCGGATTAATTTGAACCTTCTTTTACTGCACTCTGCTGAAGATGAGCCACAACGACTTGCGTGTTGTACGTAATGGCGTGGCTGTCTTGGATATTTCTAAAGACAGGTGAGTTTTTATATGTTCTTTTATTGTAGGCTTATCAATTGTGGCTTACAACGGTTTGTTTTCTCAGCACTGCTTACTCCAACTCCACTGTAGAGGTGGAAGAAACCAGATGCAAGGATAAAGACAACCCCACTGAGAATGGCACTATAGTGGAAAATGGGGACTGCACTGCATCATCTCAAGAGACACATACAAGTAGCAACATCACAGCTCCAGCCAAACCTCCCAGAACACCTGAGTGTGAAGAAGCCAATCAGGACAGTCAAGCAGGTAAACAACATCAGACTCAGATATACTTGTCACAAAAAGTTAGGGATACTGATTTCATATACCTAATGGAAGCAGGGGATGGTAAAGTATAAGTTATTTAGTATATTGCTTAACTATGAAAAAAGTAATCATAATTAAACGTATTACAAGGAATACTATTTTACACTATACTATATTATTATTAAGTATTCATTGGTTAAATTGGTTAAGTATTCATTGGTTAAGTATTCAGCTCAAGCCATCAACTTTATTCAATATTAGTTTTTTTTTACTTCAGCTGTATGACACAATGAAAAATAAGTGTAGAGCTGTCAAAAATAGCATGTGAGTGCAGTCTAGTACACCGTTCACTCTGTGTAAATATTTAATATCTATCACGACTTTATGAACCAGCAGCTCACCTGACTAAACCTGTTTGTGAGGGCAGGCATGTACATTCCACAACTTCCTCATTTGTCTCCAGTATCTCCCCTTCCTTGTTCTTAACCTGCAATGCCAGGAGCTCTCTCACGCCACTGACGCCGCATCTCTGAAGGGAGCGTGTTGTGTCTTTTGCACGGCTTACCTGTTGTTAGTATTTAATGGCGGGGAAATGTCCTTGTCCGATTTCAGCAGAGCCTAAAGCAATTCCCTTGACATCGCCGAGTCTTGCCACAACATTGGCCCCGGCGGACCAGCTATGGACCAGCGGGAAAGACAAGGCAGTGAGGCTGAGGATGGAGGGATCTGGGCCGGCATCAGAAACCCCCATCACCACGCATCAGATGTTCCTGGAAACGGTGGAAAACTATGGAGATTATCCGGCCCTGGCTTCCAAGACAGATGGCCAGTGGGAGGTCATAACATACCGGCAGTACTACGAGCAATGCCGAGCAGCGGCCAAAAGTTTCCTCAAGGTTTGTTTGTTGGGCATCTATGCTTTGTGTGATCTCAAATTAGTGGCAGTTTAAATGATTTGGTCTGATGTGTGTAATTTGTGAATGAAAAGCAAGCACACGAAGGGGATCTGATTTAGTATCTTTGACAGTGTATTTACTGTAAATAATCAAAGAATGCCAGTTTAAATAAAGCTTTAGTATCAGGCACATCCTTAGTAAACACCTCAGCTAAGTTTATTGCCCATTTCTGAGCATGCTTTTGCTTTGAGAATGGGCTGTTGAAAACCAACACTTGGGTGTGTGAAATTCACATCTTGTGTTACATCTCCAGTTTCATGGCCAGGTTTGAGGCGTGTGAAGGGCAATGGCGTTTGAAATGTGATGTAGGTCAAAAGTAAAGGAGGCCACATTAAAGAAACATGTGTCTCAAAAACATAACATTGTGTTATTGATTGTGTTTTAGCTGGGACTGGAGCGCTACCATGGTGTGGGTATATTAGGATTCAACGCTCCACAGTGGTTTATTGCAAACGTTGGCTGCATTTTTGCTGGGTAAGATCTCATTTATATATCTTTGAATTGAGCTCATAAATATGTTTACTGCCATATGATTGGCATATGATTGTTCACATTATGGAGCTTTTACAATGTGGCTAAGGATTATAGGAACAAAACATGGATTGTACATTGACCTAGACACAATCCAAATTTTATGGCCAATTTCATGGTAACCAGTTTCTGTTTATAATAAAGCGAAATCAAAAGTTTTTCAACACATTTTCTTTCCTATATGACGCAGGGGTCTGGCGGCTGGCATATACACAACCAACTCCCCTGAAGCGTGCCAGTATGTGGCGGCTAACTGTGAGGCCAATGTCCTGGTCGTGGAGGACAAGAAACAGCTTGACAAAATCCTCCAGGTTGGTGAATGCTCAGATTAGCTGGCTGTGGTAATCTGTACATCAAGATTATAATAATGGAGCTATAAGATTAAATGAATGATCTTTTGTCTCAGGTTAAAGATCAACTCCCTAACCTGAGAGCCATTGTTCAGTATAAGGGTGAGCTGCACCAGAAGGCACCATTCTTGTACACTGTAAGTACAGTCTGTAAACATATTGATTAAGTATTATTCATTACATAATATATACACCAATGCCATCAATCTTCAATTTGAGTAAATAATATTTAATTATATTTTTTTTCTAGTGGGATGAATTCATGAAGCTTGGTGAGGATGTACCCAACGAGCAGCTGAACACCATTATTGACAGTCTAAGAGCAAATGAATGTTGTACCCTCATCTACACATCAGGAACCACCGGCAACCCTAAAGGTGTCATGTTGAGCCATGACAATGTGAGTAATGCTTAACGTTACAATAGATCACACATTTCCAATAATTAAAAACAAATTCTTATTAACTTGATTTTACTCATTAGGATAGAGCAGTACTCATTGGACCAGCTATGTTCATGTTCAAAAAGAAAATAATAAAAAAACATTAAACAATATGAATCCTGCTCTATAAAAGTTATGCCATAGATTTTTTTACTTTTAGATAACATGGACCTCCCGTATTGCTGGTACTATGGTAGGGCTAAAAATCACCGAGGAGGTTTTGGTCAGTTACCTGCCACTGAGCCATGCAGCCGCTCAGATGATCGACTTGTGGATTTGTGTGAGGTTTGCAGGGACGACGTATTTCGCTGAACCAGATGCTCTCAAGGTAACTTTCTTAAAAATATGAATTAGAAAATATATATGAATTTGCCATAAAATACAGAGCACTAAGAAGAACGTATTTTCTGTTCCTTTTAGGGGTCTCTAGGGACGACACTGAAAGAGGTGCGTCCAACCTCTTTCCTTGGAGTTCCTCGAGTTTGGGAAAAAATGCAGGAAAAGATGAAAGCCGCTGGTGCCAAAGCATCTCTCATGAGGAGACGAGTGGCTGACTGGGCCAAGTCAATAGGACTGCAGTACAACTACAGCGTCATGAATGGGTGAGACGGCATGTTCAGTTAATAATGTTACTATGAGTTATATTCTCAACCAAGAGGCTTTGTACCCCCTCACCCTCTCTCTTTTACACTCTATTGTATCCTATAATTTTTGTTAAAATAAAAAAAATAAAAATAAAAAATCTAATCCATTCTATGAATCAACTATATCAAAATGTATGATATAGCCTGATCCCATAGCTCGCATTTGTAGATCAATATCTCAGTTCTAGAACAATAAATGTTGAAAACTTTACTGCTCAACCCTATGGCTCAAAGATCTATGAAATGACCTTATCTCCTTGATAAGAAATCATACAATCCTACATACCCCTTTCGATGTGCTCACGTTCCCTAAGGGGTCCCCGTTCCTCTGGTTGAGAAACCCTGTGCTAAATCATAAGGGAGCATGCTTGAGGTGGGTTTTACGTTCCTTTACAGGGAGAATGCCGTGCCCTGGGGCTTCACATTAGCCAACAGCATAGTTTTCAAAAAGGTCAGTGCAGCTCTGGGTCTAGACCGATGCAAATTCTGCATCACAGGAGCCGCCCCCATCACCAAAGAGACACTGGAGTACTTCATGAGCCTGAATATCCCAATCATGGAGATCTACGGCATGAGTGAGAGCTCCGGACCACACACTGTCTCTTTTAGCAGCGCCTACCAGATCACAAGGTCAGAAGCACATGCATATATTGTATTTTAACATTATCGCTTATCTGAGAAATATGCTAACAATCTGTAATTATCCATGTATTATCAAGCATTTAACATTTTATAATCTAAAGAATGTCTTGTTTTATTTTGGGGAGCTGACTTGGGTGCTGAAAAAAGCATAGATTTCATGCATGTCCCTTTTAAGGCAAATATTTCTCCTAATGGCCACACCCATTTCATTACTACAGTGCGGGTTTCTTTGTAAATAGAAAGTCTTTTCAGCTCCTGCAAATGTCAGGGCCATATTTGTATATTTGTTTTTCTCTCTAAAGCATGTTATTGATGTATGTTTTTACTGGTAGTTGTGGGAAGGTGATGCCTGGCTGTAAGACAAAACTGGACAATCCAGATCAGGATGGTAATGGAGAGATTTGTTTCTGGGGACGACATGTGTTCATGGGTTACCTCAACATGCCCGACAAAACGTCTGAGGCTCTGGATGAAGAGGGCTGGCTACACTCGGGTGACCTGGGGAGACACGACCAGAATGAGTTCCTGTTCATCACCGGGAGGATTAAGGGTAAGCTGTGGTCTCACAAAAAAACACCATACAGAAAGGAGCACACTGTATACCACAAGGCCAAGACTAAAATGTGAAACTGAGTATTGATTGCCGAGACAGAATGAAGAAGATAACAGAAGTAATATACCTTAGTTATCGATCATTAAGTTAAGAACGGCAAGAACATTAATGATTCCCCATCAAAGCATTCACTCCATAACACTACATTTGAATCTTCAATTACTTTTTAAAAGAAGAAATTGTTTGAAATTTAACAATAATAATAATTAATAATTCATCAATTTTATATAGCGCTTTTCACAACTACTCAAAGACGCTTTACATATTTGTACATTATTCATTCACTCCAGTCACACCTGATGGTGGTAAGCTACTATGTAGCCACAGCTGCCCTGGGGCACACTGACAGAAGCGTGGCTGCCAGTTTGCGCCTACGGCCCCTCTGACCACCACCGAACACCAATCACACAACCACATTCATTCATAGGCAA
>JAVQKC010014120.1:0-30004 GCA_036025475.1 Philypnodon macrostomus
CCCCCCCCCCCCCCCCCCCCCCCCCCCCCCCCCCCCCCCCCCCCCCAGGCAGTAACTACTGTTCCACCAGGCTGACCTTAACCTAGGACCTTCTCCTGAGAGTTCCCATTTCAAATCAATACTGGTTTACCTTTCCTTACAAAACAAAGGATATGTTTTTGTCGTTCTTCCTTCCACACTTAAAAGACTAGTCTAAATGTCATATACTTTTTAAATAAACGCCTCTGAAGCTGAAATAAATGGATTCAAAGTGAATTAAAGTGGATTCTAACACAGACTGCAGCCTGGTGAAGGTCAGACAGGAAAATAAAAGAGCAGTAGAGCCACCATGTAAGGGGCAGGGATCCACCACTCGACCCCTATAATTTAAGGTTAAGCCTACAATCGGTGAGTGCTTCAAGTTGCATTTAACCCACATCTATGGTGTGGCTTGTGTCTTGACACTAGAGCAATGCCCTGTGATCCTGTACACACCTAATACACTGTCCATTTGGCCACAAGTCAGACAAGAGAAGTTAATCTGGATGAAGGGCCAGGATAGTAAAATCACAGCAATGGCCTAGACCAGGGGGTCCCAGAGTGGGGGGGTTGTGAGGCCATAACCTTTAATAAATGGCCTGTTAATCATTAACTGTAATTTAATTTAACATAAAGCTTGCAACTAAAAACATTACAGTCACATGTAAAATGGT
The DNA here is from genome assembly GCA_036025475.1 of Philypnodon macrostomus. Lineage (NCBI taxonomy): Eukaryota > Metazoa > Chordata > Actinopteri > Gobiiformes > Eleotridae > Philypnodon > Philypnodon macrostomus. The sequence goes on from JAVQKC010014120.1 coordinate 693, forward strand.
TTTAAATACAGTAGACCTATTTTTGCCCTATGCACATTTGTATTTTTAACTTTTAACTTCTCCAGTGGACGGGGGGTCCTGGATTGTTCTCACCATTATTTCGGTGGTCCCGGTCTGAAAAGTTTTGAAACCCCTGGCCTAGAGCATCGTAGAAGTCGGAAGTTAGCGTCATGTTTAACAATAGAAGCGTGTTAAACAAAAGAAGCCAGAAGTTAAATATGTAGTTAATGTTAGCAATTAAGTGCTAATGATGATAACATATTGACTAACTTTCTAAAGACCCCTTTAGTGTCTATGTATGTAAAATGTAACGTAAAAGTTAAAAAAAACAGTGCAAAAATATTAACATGGTTATCAAATCAAATCAATTGTTTTGGTGTAGCCCTAGATAGATTTGTGGCACATAATAGAAACTACACCAGGTAACTACAATCTGAATTGTTGTACTTGTCACTACTTTAGTAAGAAAAGGCAGTCTTCAAACAACAAACAAAACTGATATGTGCAGAGTTGGCCAGATTCCGATAGATTTCATAATCTTGGATCAAAATAATCTGCACTCGTGTTTCAACAGCATGTCTACCTCACAGCCAAAATGAGGTCAGCACAGATATCCTTTTTGGCGCAAAACATTTCTTCCGTGATGGGACAGACAAATTTAGCATGCTGATTATTTTTAGCTTAATTCTACGAGTAAGGATTTTCCTCTTTTTTTTCCCCCGGATACGTTTATGTAAGTCACCATCGTAGAATCATTTAAAGGGATACAATGGCGTACAAAATCAAGCAGGTGAAATGCAGCATCTGGCTCAAGGGCACTTCAGAAGACTTGGATAAAGCCTGTGACCTTTCAGATTATGGGACTTGTCTTATTAGAGCATACTGCTGGCCTACTTTTCGAGAATCCTTCACCGGTGAATGGAGCAGAGGAATGGTGCTGTGAGTTTATCCGAGAGATGAATGAGAAGCCTGTGGTAAACCTCGGAGGCCCGATTTGACCGGAGCGTCGGACAACGGTAAATCTCACTTTCCCTCAGGGGCTGGAGGTTGAATGCTACTGTCTAAATGATGCTAGACACTATTTGTTTACTATAGGAAACAAAACCCCAATGTATTCTTCATAAAAAAATCCTCACTGAACATCAATAGGTTTGTGAGAGCCTAGACTGGCTGTATTTTGTAGTGCCATTAATCATGTGACGCTGGCAAAAGTAAACACGCTTCAGTGAGACTTTTACAAAAAATAAATATCAGCAAGATTTGGGTGAATAATTGTATTTTTTATCTTGCAACTCTCAGGGAAAAAACGTTAATGTATCTTTTTTTGTACAAGCTAAATTGGGCTAGCCTTAGTGACACATTTTATTGCAGTCTCACCTGTACATTTGCTGACCCTTAAATGATCCAGTCACATTCTTTGTCAAGCCACTAGCTAGCAGCAAAGCAAAATGTGATCAATAATGTCACCAAAATTTCTCTTTACATGAACAGAGCATGCGGCTCACAAAAGTAGCAAGTAATTCAAACTAAAATGCCTATCTGTGAGTGAATCACACTATCAAGACTGTGGAGAACAGCAGCAGGACTGTAATAACCTGCAAGCTGGATTCTCACGATAATCCATCTTGTACTGTTCCTGCTGATCTGGTGGTGCGAACCAATCATGTGGTAGTATTGCCGTGAGTAGGCAGCCAATAGGTTTGCCGACAACAAGTCTTTTACCAAAACTTAATAGCAAAATGAGGACGTGGTGTATGCTGCTATATTTTACAAAAACATTTACAAAAATATAAACAAATAATTTACTAATATAGCAGTTGCGCGTTTGGCAAAGTCATATCAGCCATTCTTTGATCTTCAGCCAATCAACCCCCTTCTCTTTCTGAATGTTTTCTACAGGAGCAATCCCAGACTGAACTCTGAATAGCAGAGTGCTACACTTATCAATCTGGCTTTTAGCCAATTTAGGACTGTAATATATTCCATGTAAAATCACAATGAATGTATAAAACCTAGAAGCCTTAACTGAAAATAAGTAACATTTAGACTTATTAATGTTGTTAGCTGCAAATGACGTGCTGAGCCAAATATTCTGGTTTCAAGTTTCAGGTTCAAGTGTCTTATTAAGTTCTCCAATATTAGCCTACTTGTGCATAGCCTATAGCAAATGATAACACTAGAAAAATGACTAAGCAAAGCAAAGAGCACACCTTTTAAAACACCACCGAACCATAGCCATAAGAGGTAAGCGTTTGTTACGACAGGTTCCTATTTCAATAGAAAAATATCTAGATGACATGAAAGTGAAGCCAATTTTCAGATTCTATTATATCTCGGAGACGTGTGAAGATGTTGTAAAATTGTTATGGATATAAAAAATGTATCATCTCCGGTAAATATTGAATGACGACTTTAGTGTTGCAAAGACTTCCAATGCCTGCCTTTGACATTCTATTGACACTAGTAAAATATAATCAAAAAATACATTCAAAAAGATGCAGTTTGATAAACTGCTGGACTACTACGGCAGAAGTCCAAACCAAAAGTATCCCAAATGAGTCAAATGTTCACTTCCTACGAAAACATATTTTAATTGTTACCAACCTTTAGTCCACAATATAAACATCTAGTGTTACTCCCACAGGTGGTATGACCCAACATGGGCCGATTTAAGCAAATTTGAATACCACAAGAGTTGAAACTACAAAAGATTTGGGGAAACTATTCTTCCAAAATCGAATTTTTAGCAACATGACTTCCATTGCACCTATATAACTGCGTGGGGATGTTTCTTTCCCTTTTAGATTGTCTTTTGAGATAGTTTAGTTTTTAATAACTGGCACCTGTTCCCCTTGAAAGCCAAAATTACCATGTGTTGTTTAACCCATGCCAAAAAGGTAAAAATAGGAAATAACGAATTGCATAAAACAGCATTAATTTAGAAAGATATTTTTAGTCATTTAACTTTTAATTAATGCAACTTTCTGAAGACAGGTTCTTATTTGGTAGAAAGCCAAAGACGAATTCCTTACATGCCTTGATAATATAACACAGATCTATTACAGGCATTTCAAACAAGAAGGTAAAATAATAAATTAGTAAGGACCTTGGTTCATTCACCAGACATTTGTACTGCAATAAAATCTATATAAATCTTATACGTAATAAAAATCAACTAATAAATATAAATTATATACAGGTTCCAACTAAGTCTACACATTTTAAAGAATTTAAAAATTAGCCTTTTTTTGTGCAATTTCCTTTGACAAAGAAATTAATAATCTTGGTTTGAAACAGTCAGATATTGTGAATTGGTAATAAAATGTTGTTGATTGACCAATTAATGAACTAGGTCAATATATGTGACGCCTGGAATCTTGGTAGTATATGGCATATTTTGTAATATGTTGCAATGGCTTTAACACATTTTAGGACAGTTCCAATTTTGTGCACTCTCGTCAAATTGAGAGGGGCCTATTAACAGCCATTAGGCGTAAAAATGTATTGCAAAATGTAATATACAACTCACTCCACACCAGAAGACGAAAGCTCATTTCTGGTGACTCTGTAGAAGCAACAAGGGAAGAAGAGGAATGCACTGTAAAGTCTAAGTTAGCGATCCAAACACAGCTAAACTAACAGAACCAACTGGCGTCTTTTCTGAAGTGGCCCCCATAGAGTGTCATAATAATCACTACAGCACTCAAATTACTCCCTAAACCAACACTCCATAAACAGCACGTCCATTCTTCCTCCTCACAGTAGGCTTTCTTGCCCTTCTGCATCCAAGCCCCCCCCTCCACTCCATTTCCTCATTACTGGAATTGATGTTTAACCCTTGGATCTCCAACTGATGATGGTTCAATTAAGAGCTTGGGATTAGGCCCGTGTTAGTAAGGCGTTGTGTTGCCCTTCAGCCGTGGCCTCCCTGGATCCTAATCCTTCACTTTGCCCTCCGGGGTCAAGCCGGGGACAGAGTGTGGGCAAAAAGCTTCAATCCGACTAAGAGCACTGTAGGGTGAGTGGACGACAGGAGCTTCTGCAGAGATGTCATGAGATAAAATGACACGCCAGCATTTGGTAATGCCATGATTATGTCATTCAGATGGCATGGTTTATCATGGCTGCTATAATACACTGAAAATGTACAGTAACCATTATGTCAAGGCAGGCATCAAATCTGACGGCATAGACTGCACAATATTTACAGATAGACATATGGACCCCTTAACAAACCATTGTGAAATCAAGACTATTGTGTGTAGACAAAGTTTTTAGATCATTTTTTGTATTGATTCAGCACACAGCCTTACTTTTATGGATGTGCGAGTCCTTTCTGCTCACACTAGTCAAGGGCAATACCAAGGCTCGCACATCAGCTATTTTTGCATTGTTTTTGCCTGGACCAGACAATTGAGAAGTGAAGGAAATAAAGGAGGGTTTTGAGAGATACATTTGGCCTTGCTTTGTATTGGAAAAAATTAGCCGAGGTGTATAGTGTCTGTGCTGCAGTGCTACCAACTGAGCTAAATACAGCACTACAAAAAGGACTTTTGTATTTAATTTGAGTTAAGGCTCTTCTTTTGACAGGCAAAGAGTAAATGTCCATAAATTACATTATTAAACAGTGAAGTCTCACTCAATCGTTGCCAGTTGTTACATACTGTATATTGCAGCATTAGTCATTTATACCCTGGATCTTTCTGGCAAACGCCTTCACGACATCTGTCTACTGTCAATTGGTCTAATCAAATCTTGCGCATCTATCGCCTGGAGACAAAAGAATTAGGAGTGGAGTGGGTGTTAAAATGTGCGTGCGACAGCTGGCAAATCAAAAAGGCAACCAAAACAAAGCGTGGACTGGACAAACGTTCCAGATCACTTTTTTTTTTTCTTCAAGTGTTTCCAGCTGCTGTGAAAATGAATCAAGGACTGTTGTAGCTAAGAGCCCAGCACTCACAGAAGCCAAACATGTACTGCTGTCGTCAATGTGTTTTAATTAACCCTTTTTTAAAGTTGGAGCTGAGCATGGACACGATTCTTTAAAGGTTCTATATTCTGCAAAATCAACGTTTTCTAATGTTTCTACCTCTCCAAGAGCTGAAAACAAATTCCCCAACAAGTGATGTAACAAATAGGGACAAACCACAAAGTGCTCCCGCCTGCTCCTGCACTGTCACCCAGAGAACATTGTTGCCACCACCATTTATCATGTTCAGCTGTGATGGTGTTAAGGCTTTATTTATAATCCCAAAAGAAGTAAAAAAAAAAGTGGTTGGGGGTTGTTAAGGTTTTTTTTTGGGAACCTCCAGACTACTACTTCAAACCTATTGCAGACAAATACGGCAAATTGGCGGCAAATTCCCACCCAAAACATGCTCAAAAAGGGCTGTAGTCTGGTTTGTGCAACAGACCGGCATCAGAAAGAAATGAGATGTAAGCCGATTGAAAAGCACTCGATTTCTAACCTGCCTCACAACGTCAAGGCCAGACAAAAACACATGTAGCCTCGCCAGCGCTAGTCAGAACATATTCTCTCCGGTTCCCCGCCTCAGCATGGGGCTCCTGTGGCAGCCGGCTCCAGATGAAGCGCTGGGGGGTGGCCATTTTGAAATCGCAGCGGGGGTGGCGGAGGTTAGATTGTGAGGTGAGGCTCGCCGCTGCCACTTTCCCCACATTAAGTGCCTGATGGTCTGCTAGTAGGTACGAAAAACACCTCTGGCTTTAAGTTCCATTAGCAGTAGAGGCCAGCGAGATGTTTTTTTTTTCCTTTTGTCTTGCCTCTCCTCCGCTGTGCCAGGCTAAAGCATGATTGAATCACAGCCATAATAACAGAAGGCTGAGGAGGCCTGCTGCGCGCCTGAGTTCTTCCTGTTCTCCTCTCTCAGCGTGGGAACAGCCGAGCACAAAATCTGCTCTGGAATCACCGCATAAAAGAGGCCGCGAGAGCAATGCGGCCGGCACAGGTAGTAATTGCTCCTTTCAGCCGCTGAGCTCGATTCTTTTATTTTTTATTCTTTCTTTTACAACGGAGCGTGGCCGGTGCTGCGAGCCTTTCACTTTGACAGCGGCGACAGAGCATGCTTGTCTACCCTGACTTACAACAAGAGGTGCTTTTTCAACCGAATCTGGTCAGGATCACAGGTCAAGCGAACATTCGTGAAACACGTGTTTGACACCAAAAGGCTAGACGAGGAGAAAGTGGACATGGTAAACATGCGAATCAAACAAGTGACACAGGACTTGGACAGTGGTTAAAGCAGAACTCAGAAGTGTAAGCTCAAGGGGGAAAACTATTGCTCTCATGGGCCTAGTCTAGCCTTTCTGACCACCACCACACTTCAATCACACAACCACATTCACACATAGGCAATGTAGGTTTAGTGTCTTACCCAAGAACACAAGCAGAGTCTGTGATATGCAAGACTGCATCCATAAAATGTAAAGAAACTCCGAATATACGCAACTGAATTTTAAAGCTGCTGCTGCTAAATCTAGAATGCTAAAGGCCATTAGTGTTAGATGGTAATTGATGATTAGCATCCACAATGCCTTTTAGTTTCAACATTAGCCATAGTGGATCCAATAGTTTGACTCTACCGGTAACTATTTTGTTTTAAAGTATTTTAAGCATTTTGGCTAGTTGAGAGCCAAATACTGCATACCACACATGTCTGCTAGTGGATGAGATAAACAGGCAAATCAATCAAATGACACAAGACTTGGCCCAACACAACAGTTACTACAGCAACTCACCCCTGGATCAAACCAACATGCTTTTAGGGTCAGTTTAGTGCAGACCTCCAAAAATGACTTCTCCTCGTCTACAATGGAGTCTTTTACTTCTCTTTCAGCAGCCATGTCCAGGGCAGTGATTAAATCTATCAATACTGAGCCTCGCTACAAACACATTGATTGGTAAAAGATTGGTTAAATTTAAAGTGCACACCAAGGTTCCAAGTGTACCAATTTGGGGGGGCAAAAAAAAAAAATCAGTGCTTACAGGTCAAAAAGTGATGTTGACAGTTTTTCTTCCCTTGATTAAAAACCCAATTTTTCACTTCAGTTGGCAACATACTGTCCAGAACTTGGTGGTCCATAAATCTTTACAATTGATGCATTTCTGACTAAAGGAACTCAAATTTATAATATCAATAGCCAGGAAGTACGTACACAAGCCAAGTAGTAGGGGAATAACATAATAAATCTGGAGTTGGCTTTTATTCTTTCAAATACAATTTTTTAATGGTTGTGTTTAAGCTGTGATTTTTTTAAATAAAACGCCAGCTCTCTCACATTGTTCCTGATAGATTATATTTCTGGATCAGAGCACTCCAGCACAGTGGAAGCATGTGATTGGTTAAACAATCCCTTCCCTCACTCTAAAACAAAAACTGTTATAATACAGCACGCAGGTGACCTCAAAGTAAAAAAATCTCTCAGATGACTTCTGTTATGCTGTACTAAAAACTAAATAATTACCTTTGCAAAAATACAAGGAAAAATAAATCAGGTACTGCAGCTTTAAGAAGACAATATGGAAAATGCTATATTTGTGTGTCAAAGTCAGGGAATTGTAGGTATTCACATACATGACAAAATGGGAATGAGAAAATTTAGGATCAGTTCCATATAGATTAGCGTATGACTTTGCTTTACTCTGGCTAGTTCGACAAGACTGACACTGCCGGTGATGTCTCAAGACCGGAGCAGCTTACTCTGTGCTTGCAATTCAGCAAGAGAGAATTGTTTCCTCAAATTAGCACAATTAACACTATCTCCCTAAATGTCTGGCAATGTTTGACTAAAAAAAGTGAAGACTGTTAAAGGGATCACATTAAGCTTTTATTTCAAATATCTTTTGGGGAGCTGTTGCTTTCTCTCAGCTGAAAGAGGCCCGATTAGGTGTCTCTTTAAGGCACTCTTTCCTCACTGCTGGCTATGCCCACTTTACTACTCGAGTCTAGCCAACGCAATGAATAAAAAAGTAGTAGCAAAGTGGGGTGTCTACAACGGTCTACATAGAAATGAAGTTTTCAGCTACAGAGAAAGTCAGTCAATTTAGTCGCAGTCGCAGCAACGTGTGTGTCTCAGCATCCAGGATTACTCAAACAAAATCAAACTCTTTTTTTGACCAAATCTGGCAAAAAAAAAAAATCTTTATTTTTATGGTCCCTTTAATAGAATGAGCATGCCACAGAGTTTGCTGGTGTTAAGTCATAGTTTGCAGTTCTGGGTCCAGAGAAGGTCAACATACATACATTTCTTTTAATGAGAAAACAACAGTGGTGGTCATAATAGGGTCCCTTTAATAGAAGAAGCATGCTGTCAAGATTTGGCATTAGGTAGGTGAAGAGAATATTTTAGCATACAGGATTACTCAATGGATGGGAAGAAAACTGGATACTATGGTAAAGATAATCACAACAGTCATAGACGACCCCTTTAATAGAAGACGCATGCCATCTAGTAGTCAAGTTTTTTGGCGTTAAGTCGGCAAGCGTACAGCCTGCAGTCACGCTTCTCAGAGACACAAAAGCCCATTACTGTAGCTGAGCCCGTACGTTATCTGAAGCTTAAGCCTTTTTTTTTTCAAACTGAACAAGTCCAGTCACATTTATTTGTCCAATTTAAGGATTAGGTGTCACTGGGAGTTCCTGGGGATTTGAGTAGAGCCAGTAAGTGAAAGTGAGAGCCATTCGGAGATTATGAGCGAGAAAGTCTATTCTGTCCAAAGGGAATACAGTAAAAACAGTGTGGACTTTTGTTGTCAGCAAGCCAGATAATATGATGATATGCAATCAGAAAATAGCATTTCTTTGCACCCGTCAGCCAACTTTCCAACCACGCTCGTGTTAGAAGATAAACGTGCCGTCTCCATAGCGACGACTAATAACAAATCACTCGTTATGCATGTGTTTAGAAAGTTTAATGGCAGGTCGCAAGAAAGATATTAATCTGTGAAGTAGGGAAAATGACAAGAGGGAGGATTGGCTTTGAGAATTGAAAATTTTGGCACGATCAGTTTTTGAACCTTTGGCTTTTTTAAGATTCAAAAAGTTTCTTGTTTTGTATTGTCCTTTCCTGCTCTAGAATGCACATTAAATATATTATGTAAAAAAAAAAGATTCAAAAAAAGATAATTACCAATATGCATTATGGTGGAGAACTAGCATCCGATTTCTTCAGTGGATTTTTGTCAAATTTGAAAAGTTGCTGTATGAAGAAACTGCTTTTGATCAGTTTAAAATGCACTATGCCCTATGCCCTATGCCCACATAATAAGAACCATTTGTTGCCACACAAAGCAAGCTGAGCAATCAGGTCAAGACAGACAGACAAATGTTAGTGAACACAATGGCTTTGGCTAGTTTTATCTCTACTGATTTGGGAAGAATATATAACATCACGATTTCTTTAAGATCAAGATCAAAACTTTTATTTTTTGTCTTACACAGAGGACTACCTATCATAAAACATTTAAACTACAATTCAATTCAATGTACACCCAATCCAGTGTTCATCATAATAATATACTATTTATTTAAACATTTTTATCAATATGAACACTGCCATTGTCTCAGTCAAAATGACATTGAAGAGCAGAGCATCAACGAATGCACTGTATTCCGTAATCTTCCCATATTAACAGATCTTCATATCAGATCTTTTACTACTGACAAAACAATGATATAGGCGAGACTGCAAGCAACTGCTGTAGCTAAAACGTAATCTAAATGGAAAATGATTCCGATTTTATTATTATAGTCTCTAGTATATAACCCTGATTTTGCAAAAGTGCTCTCCTACACCATGCTACATATAAAAATATCTCATCCAGTTTCCTATATGACTGACCTAACCTATCAGCCCTGCGTTGGGACACTAAATGGTCCTCTTGAGTACCTCTATCTTGCCTGTCCCTTGCGAGCTTGTGCCAGCACTCTGCCAATCACACTCTGGACATCACCTGCAGGCGCTGCTGAGACGTCAATCCCTATGCGCCAGATAATGATGTAATAGATAACATTTCCTTCAGCCTGACATATGAAACGCTCATCCTTTCATTGTCTGGCCACTTCTCTGCCTGGCTTCCTACTTTGTCCTTGTTTGGTCTGAAGCAATTTTAACTAGAAAATAAATAATAATAATAATAATAATAATGCATCCCTTTTGCATACTGTAGTGCTTTTCTGGACACTCAAAGACACTTTACAATTGATTTCTTTTTTCATTCACTCTACAGTCACACACACTGGTGGTGGTAAACTACTTGTGGGGTCACAGCTGCCCTGGGGCACACTTGCTGCATTCTGCGCCAACAGCCCATCTCTTCCGACCACCACCAAACACCAATCACACAACACATTCATACAAATGTATGTCAAGTGTCTTGCTCAAGGACACAATGGCAGTATGCACAGGTTTGAGTGGGCTCTGACGATTGCTTTAAGTGAACCACTGCCTCCCCCCAAAAAAAGGATTTTCTGCTGAACTCATCCTACATCAGAATATCGCAATATGGTTATTGAATGTTTTTCTCATCATGCAGCCCTATGGAAAGTGTCATGAAGCAACATTTTTCTGCAAAAAATCCCCGCACTCATTTGACAAGGGCTATAGCTTCATTCTGGTTTTATTGATGCCATCATTAGAGGGCCGCATCCACCACCAGCAAAATGGTTTCCGGGTTGGAGGAGGAAATTAGAAGTTTGATGGCGCACACTCTCCCGGGAGAAAAGCAATTACACACAGCAATGAGAGCACAATTGTAGGAAATGGGCTTGTGAAAGAGACATAAAATACACACAGACGCGATAGCTTAAGAAGATATGAGGGAGAGGAACTGATATGGTCGGGACAATAGCCGTTTTCCTACTGTGGGGAATGGTGACCACTTTGGGACAGTCAAAACATACTTTCACACCAAGTGACAATAATAAAAATGACTATTTGTGCAAGCGCCGAAAGCACTGAAGACGGTGTATAAACAGAATCATTATTATTAACACTTTATCTTTTGGTTTACAACCCCAGCTACCAAAAGGCATGTCACTACGCAAGAGGATTAGCAAATACAGTTAACAATTTGACCAATCGACAAGCAATCCTGCACAAATGGGTCGGCAGTGGCGCAGTGGGCCTGCAACCAGAGGGTAGCCGGTTTGAATCCCTGTCCAAGTGCATACTGTACTTGGGCAAGACACCCACATTACCTATGAAAGAATGTGGTTGTGCGATTGGTGTTTGATGTTGATTGGAGGGGTCATAGGCATAGACTGGCATTGTGCCCCAGGGCAGCTGTGGCTACACAAGTATCTTTCCACCACTGGGAGTGAATGAATAATGTAAAAAGCACAATATAAATACAACAATAAAAACCAATAACAAATACAGCTAGCAGAAACTCACTGTTGAAAGAAAAAAAACTGCTTGTCCAACTTCAAAAACTACTTTTAAAGCTTGTATAAAAAAGGATGGGTATAGTATCGGTAAATCAGAATATTATAGCCATAAATAACAAAGATACAAAAAATGTTTGTTCAAAAAGAAAATCTCTGTGGGGGAAGTGTTGATGACTGATGCATCAGTAATAAAACGTATAGTGTTGTTCATGGGCGATATGGTCAAAACATAATATCACGATTTTAAGTTGATTTTAAGTTCACAATTTTAGTTGTTTTTTTGTCTTTGGAAAACCTTTTTGACTACAAATTCTGTGTGCATCCAATCCATCCAGTGTTCATAATACTATAATAATCATAATACTGAACACATTTTTTTTCTTTGTATTAATATGAACACTGGCATTGTTACAGTAAAAATGACCGTAAAGGGCAGGATCACGATTGAACCATCTTTCCAGATTAAGCCGATTCTCATAACTTCATATCACGATTCGAATTTTATCACCATACGGCCCACCCCTAGGCTCAGGCACATTTATTACTAGCAATGCTTCACACTAATAGCCTACAACTATTACACAATCATATTTTGTTGTGGATAGGATGACCATTTGTCCCTATTTGATGGGAACAGCCCCAGGTTGAGCTTCATTGTTCCATGTTTGTAAAAACACTAATAAGTCCCGTTTTCAACAGACCATCTCTGTTGACCTCATTTGAACCAATCCAAAAAGCACAGAAGACTGACTTTTGTTGCTCAATTGATTTACCATGCAAATGTCATGATTAAAAACTACTGATTTTCTACTGGGGAAAAAAATATTGTTAAAAGAAATATGTGTCACTGGCCTAGAAATCTCCTCACCTAAACTGTGGATGCTTCAGAAACCAAATAAACTGATGTGACTTTGCTAAAAAGACACAATCTGACCAGTAACACTTTGGTCAAGAAATCTGGTCACTCCAACTGTGGATGCTTTTTCCATTTTAAATTCAATGCTACTGTACATAAGCAATTACCATCAGGCTGCTAGTACTGATGTGAGGAGGCTAACTATGACACATTATCAGATTGCACTCCATCAATCATTCCACAAATCAAAATATGAACCAAAGAAGCCTGTTTTTTTTTTGGTCAAAAAAGGAGACCATCTGACCAATAACAATGTTTCTTCAGGCAAACAGTGCAGCCCACTTTGGCTGCAATGTAAAGCTGTCACTTCCAATACAATTGATAGCGCGGTAAAAGTTAGCAATAACCTAAACGTGCCTTTCTCCCGATGAAATCCATTAGCCCAAATGAAGAGAAATCGCGTCAAAAGCGGGATGACACTTGTCGTAAATCGCTCCCGACAGTTCCCTAATGGACTGTTATTCCTGTTAGACACAACCAAGCCTATTAACACGGGGTGAAGAAGTGAATGCGAATGAGCAGCGGCGAGAAAGCGGTGTAACTTGGCAAACTACAAAATTCGTCTGGATACTGGATGTTTTTTTCCAGCGAATACATCCTTCCTGGTCGCCTCGGAGTTGTCAAAAGCACCCCACGCTCCCAACTCCGCACTCGTACCCGACATACGACCACCACAGCGCTTCATCCCTGTTGTCAAAGCTCGCCAAAACAAGGCACGGATGCGTAAAAAGGTGCCAAACATGACAGAAGCTGGGAGAAGAGTGACTTACCCGATCTGTGCATCCACATCTGTTTATCGGGTTAAAAGCATTCAGAGTGCACGTCTTGGTTAACACGCGTGGCGCATAGGGAGTCCAACAGACCAAAGCGATGGGGAAGCAATTAAAAAATCTCCCTACTTCTCGTACGAGGGTAACTATTTAGTTGTTGTGGCAAATGGTGCCTAATCTGTCCTGAGCATGAGTGGCACCGCCGTGAGACTGACAGCCGCTCGTCCAATCAGAAATCTGTGTTCAGTGTTTCAGCCAATCACGGCGGCCACGCGGAGTAGGCGGAAGGTAGAAGGGGAAGTAGGAAGGGCTGATGGCGACCTCGTGCGTCAGGATGTGATATCCCTCCGCTCGTCATGTTTGGAGATGGACTTTCACTGTTGGGCAGGAATTAAAGTGGGTCTGTTTGAGCAGACCAGTTTGATAGGCCTCAACAAAACGTTATTTTGTATTTTTGTAAAGTAACCACCACAGAGAATACCATTCATATGACAAATCTTGCTTGCACCAATGTGTGGAATATACCAAGTCTCAGGCTTACCTAAGACATAAAGAGTCTGTTAGGCAGTGGCGGATTTAGCGGTTTGGGGGCTCAAGGTGAAAATGGGCAGGGGGCCGGCTGTATATGAAAATTCTCTTGATTTGTCCACAGCAACCAGATGTCCTAACCCTACAGAGCTATTTTACCATATCAAGTTTAATAATTACCAAGACATATTTATTTTGTGCTTCATTTATGGGGCCCTAACTACTTCTGCCTAATGGTAGCGCTGTCTCTGGTGTTCATGAGGGGTATATAAGGCCTATGATTTTAAATAGGATAACACTTTTTTGAATTGTATTATTATAAAACACATTATAGCCTATTTTATTAATTCACTCCACAGTCACACACTGGTTCTGATACAAACTAAGCTATATTGTGCCAATGGCCTTTCTGACCACCACCAATTACCAAATGTCTTGCAAAATTTTGGAGGGCCATTCGAACCACCAACTCTCTAGTTCTAGGACAGATGTACAGCTAATATGGTACTATTATTAATATCATCACATAATACAATAACCTAAGTCCAATTTTAGACAGTCAGATATGTTAATGCTACTGTACCTGATATTTTGACTTTGTATTTGAGCAAAAATAATTACAGATAATAATAAATACAGAGTCAATAGTCCAGCTTACCAGAGAAAAAAATTGATTCTGAGACCCTCTGTGGGCTGTATTATAAGGGTTTCTGTTTTAGCGCGCAGGGACACTTGTTTTCAACCAATCACACGCTTCCACAGGACAGGAGCTCCCTGATTGGTTGAAACATTATTTATCAAGAACTAGAATCTATCAGGAATAATGTGAGGGAGCGGATGTTTTGTTTCAAAATTTCCAGCTATTTTTATGTTACTTTAAAGAATGAAAACATTTCAGACCCCTGCTTGTTTTTCTGATACTTCCTGGCTTGTGTGAGACCATGATAGTGGGTTAGGAAGGAAAATGAGAAAGGGGACGATCTCATTAAAACTGTCAAACTTTTCCCTGGTGCTGCAACTTTAAACACTGACATGATGTAATAAAAAAAAATCTTTATATCCATACGCCCACAAATTATTTAATGTGGTCTACTTTATGTAACAACAGCGGAGGAACACAGTGTGGACAGTAAGTGAATGAGTGGCATTTCATTGACAGTCAACTAAGTGGCATCAATTAGGATCCATTACAATTATAATCATCATCATTTGTGGAGTTTAATTAGACTCATTCTGTCATTATTATACAACTAATTATAGATATATCATGCAATAATAATCAAGGTGTTAATGTTTATGCAAATATTGTAGTTTTATATAATGCATCATAAGGATTTTTTTGAAGTAGTAAGCCAGAAGTTTGTACATTGTAATATATAAAATAAGGACAATGGGAGGCTTGATATTTTATGAAAAAATAAAATAACGATTTGCCAACTGTTGTGATTTACATGATGACTTCTTAAAGGTCCTATATTCTGCCAAATGGACTTTTCTGAGCTTTTAACAATGTTCTAATGTTGTTTCTAGCTCAAACACATACCCAAAGATGTGTTTGTTTCATTCAATAAAGTTGATACCAAGATAAGATAAGATTACATTGATACCAAGGTATAGTGTGTAACAGTGATCAAGACTGGAGATGATAAAAGCTTGGATTGCCAGTTGCTTAATTTTTGCTAAAAGACGTAGCTGGAAAAAGCTGGCTTTGACCACAGAGTCAATTTGACTTTTTAAATTAAAATTTTCATCAAACATAATGCCCACATTTTTGACAGCAGGGTTAAAAACAGGAGTCAAGGGACCAGAGTTCAATATTGTATTGTTTGGGAAACCAGTGTTGCTGAAATGTATGGGCTCTGTTTTAGACTCATTGAGATATAAAAAGTGATTCATGTCCTTTAAGCAGTTTACTAAAGAGGATAATGCATTGAGTTGCACTGGGCATTAGGGGCAAGTAGATTTGAACAGTGAGGGGCTTCTGCTCAGTGTCGGCAAACCCACTGAGAGAATCCTTGTTGCCACCACCATTCAAAAACATATCTGATTGAAGAGGATGTGTGTTCAGCTGTGAGGGTGTCAAGGCTTTGTTTATCTCCCAGAAGAAGTAAAAAGGCATAAATGGTTTGGTCCGTCCTTTCGAGTCCACAAAACAGCTTGTAGCTAAATATTGTGGGTTTGATATTGCAAAACTGTGTATAGAACTGTGTCTCATATAACATGGTTACCACAGGAAACACTTATACTTGTAGCCTTCAAGGAGAGCAGCTACAATGGAAGGGTCAGTGCATTGATGGTTAGTTAGTTAGTTAGAAAAATGTGCTACAATGAATACTCTTATGATATAACATGGTTGGCATTGGGAAACATGCACTCAGCTTCTCTCGTAAATTCTGGTCTGGACCTCATACAGCTTCGGTGCATAATACAAATTTATTACAATAGTATGTCCTAGCATTAACAAAATCTTTAAACTGTAACCCCATGCCATTAAAATCTATGTATGGGGCAGACGTATGGGGCAGATGTATGGGGCCGTTTCGCCGATATACCCCTTGCTGTCAGGGCACAGGCCTACTAGTTTGTATATGCACATGAGAGGAAGACAGAGAGAACCCACCGTAGTACAGAGATGACATGCAGGTTCCCTGTGTTACTAGGGGGTTACATCCTGGTGTCAGAATGAAGGAATATATGGGTGAGTGAATGTTGAAGTAAAATTGTAGATTTTTACCTCCGCCAAGGAGATAGCGTTTGTCCGTCTGTCTGCCTGTTAGCAACATTACGCAAAAACTACTGAAATGATCTGGATGAAATTTTCAAGGAAGATCAAGAATAACAACATTTGATCAGATATTAGGAGTGATCCGGATCATTTTTTTTTCAAAAATTGAATCTGTTAGCAACTTTACTCAAAACATTCTGCATTAATTTGGATGACATTTCAGACCAGTTGATAATATTTTGGGAGGGATCTGTGGAAAGGAGCTGCCTTGGTGGTGGTCTGTGCTCTCCGAGTGCTTCCTAGAGTATGCATAGTTCAGTAACAAAGATTTTTTAAATAATACCAAACAAAGCTAGAATATCTGGAAGTAGTATTTGGACTCTGCTCAAACTCCGTGGGCTGAGGGGTAGCGACAGACAGATTACACTGTGTTTTATGCTTTACATAAGAGGCTTACAGGCTGGGGTTTTGGGGGTAGAGTTGTCCCACTTCCTTTCTCTCTCCCTGTCCCGTCCCGCACAGCTGGGCAGTTCTCCGGTCAGCCGCTCGGCCCGGGGTCAGGAAGATGCCATGGGAAAAACCACAACAAACAAGCTACAGGATACTCAGAGCTACACTATAAAATTTGTTAATCTTTTTTTTTTTTTTATAAATAAACTAATTGTAGCCGGTTTGACTCCCAGCCTTAGCGTGTACTGTTGTTGTGTCCCTGGGCAAGACACTTAACCCACATTGTCTATGAATGAATGTGGTTGTGTGATTGGTGCTTGGTGGTGATTGGAGGGGCCGTAGGCACACAATGGCAGCCACGCATCTGTCAGACTACCCCAGGGCAGCTGTGGCTACAAGTAGCTTATCACCACCAGGTGTGATGTGGAGTGAATGAATAATATAATCTGTCAAGTGTCTTTGAGTGTTGAGAAAAGCTCAATATGAAATCAATGCATGAATATTATGAAGTACAGTCACAAATAACTTCCAATATGGGCTGTTGCATTTAATGTATGTGTATGTTATTTTTAACTACTAACAGTAAAAAATAAATAAATAAAAGAATTCAAAAGTGTATCAACATGACTTTATAGTCCCTTTAATATTTCTCATATTCAGTATAGGTGTATGGAATGTTCAACAGTTCTAAATGGAGGCGACTGGAGCAAAAGTGAGTTAACTTTACAAAAAAGTATCATTTGTGGTGAGGGACAGAATAATTCTGAACATACAATGGAAAAAAAAACTATAGTGGTCATCAACATTTTTATTTAGAACCTAAAAATCAAGAATTTTACCTCCAGCCAAAATGCTAACTGTATACTATAATGTACATTAACTACACATACAGTGTGAGGTACATTCGCTTATGTTTCCTAACCAGGCTCTGACATTACCTACATGTAGAGAGTGGTTGGCATTTGTCAAAACCATCATAATTTGCAATATTTTGTGGCTAATTTTTCCATTGGAAATATAATAAGGTTCAGCTGCTTCCATTCTGGAATTTAGAATATTCTGTTTGCAAACTTTGAAGGGGTCTATAAGTCTCAAATGTAAAGACAGATGGTTTAATAGAGTTTAACATAGGTTAAGTTTTAATTTTTACAGTGTTTTGATCCCATTGCGCTAATCAGAGCCAGAGCCCATTATTTCAGTGTGACGAGCAGAATTTTGTGATTAATTAAAAGCTAATTTTCAACAAAACAATAGCTGTTTATTTTCACTGCCGGAGCCATCAATAACGACAAACTGGTGCCCCCTGTTGAGACCATTTTTATTCAGTGGTGTAAACAATATTTGAATAAGACGTGATTTGGCTGGTTTAAGATTTCTGTGAGATGTATGCACTGAGGTCAAAAGGTCATGTTTCTTTAAAGGCAAATATAAACTCTCTTTAGGTTATAATGTTAAACGCCAAACACATTTTCCCTTATCCCTTCTTCCCTCCTTAGCCCCTCCTACTTCAGGTATCACTGACCAATCAACAAGCTCTATAAATCAGGTCTGCTCTTATTTAATTGTCCATATACAGTGTTTCTTTCTTTCAGAATAGTACCCACTGAGATTAACAATCTTTTTTTCAGTCCTGACCCCCGTGTGAAATTTATTGTAATGTTTTTAGTGTTAGGAGAACCGCAGGAAACCTCCACAGGCACAGGGAGTACATGCAAACACAGGCGGCAGTGGGTAAGCCTTCGCTCTGCAACCAGAGGGTAGCTGGTTCAAATCCCCACCTGAGTGTATATTGTTGTATATTGTATAATGTGTATTGCATTGTGTCTTAACCCACATTGCCTATGAATGAATGTGTTTGGTGGTGGTTGGAGGGGCCTTAGGTGCAGACTGGCAGCCACGCCTTTGTCTGTCAGCTGTGGCTACACAAGTAGCTTACCACCACCGGGTGTGACGGTGAAGTGAATGAATAACGCAGTCAAAGTGTCTTGAGTGTTGAGAAAAGCACTATATAAAACTGATACATTATCTTTATGTAAAAACGAGTTGGGTTCCCCATTTGGTCCGTTATGATATGGTCACCCTAAAAGAACTTTTGAAAATGCCCCTGATAAATCCCTAACTCTGCACTTAGATTGTATCTGTACACAGTATTAGATATATATATTTTTGGGCTTTATTTGATAGGACAGTAGACTGACAGGAAACCAGGGAGAAGAGCAGGGAGTGACATTCGGCAAACTGCTGTGAGCCGGATTCGAACTCACGACACCGGGGCAAGCACTGTAGGTTCTAGTATATGGGGAAGGTGCTTTACCGACTGAGCTAAACCACAGCCCGTAACAAGTATATTGTTAACGTTATAGCACCCTTTCATAAGTGATCAATAGGCTCACCATAGTCCTTGAATTCCTTCCACTAAACCTGTCTGCTGTCTGAAACCCCCTTTAGCTTAGGCCTTAGCGTTTGTTTGCAGAGATGAATAATAAGCTCGGGTAGTTATGACTGGTATTCTTCCCAGATACAAACAAGAACTCGCTAACCCTCATGTGCTGCGAATATTCAGCTCACAGCACTCTGGAAGATTTAGTACATCGCTAATGTGTTCGGGGAGGGCAAGGGGTCACCGCAGCTGGAGAGCACAAAATTACATGTCCTTATGCAATCGAGTGGAAATGCATTTTGATTGAAAGGCTGATGAGAGAATACAGAGAGAGGCCGTGTTTGTAATGAAACATAGAGAGTCAGGCTAGAGCAGATATTGTGGGCTGTTTAGAGGGAAAATAATATGATGATTTGGTACAAATGCTGGAATAATGAACGAGATTATACATGGGCTTTCGGGCGGAGCAACAGAGGAAGTTGAAGAAAATTTTGGAACCGGGGGCCTATTATCCGCCAGTGTACGGCCACCAAGGTCTAAACTACGCAAGAACCAGGACTAAATTAGGTGAATGCTGATATAAACCAGCTCAAAATCAGGACTAAGACATGCCAAAAACCAGGGCTAAATCAGCTCTATTTCATGACTCAAACCAGACTAACCCGGGACTAAACCAAGACAGAAGCCTCTGCTCTAGAGCGACTGGTCACAAACTAACTCCACTGGTTGGAACACTTCAATTATGCATATTCATTTGCTCTCAACAGCAATAGAGCTTTTGTGATGCACGTTTGGGTTTTCAATGTTTTAGAAGGTAAAGCCAAAAAGTGAAAAAAATATAGACAAATTGTTGGTGCTTATGAGATTTAGATATGTCATCAAAAACAGTAGGGTAGGATAGGTCGCTGTATATGACAAACAGCAAAAAGGATGAAACAAAAAAGGTCCCAATAGGGATCCCTGTGGAACACAATAAGCATAATGGAACATGTACTGTAGTTAGCACTATACCACCTCACAGGAAAGAGTTTGTCAATTTCATCTTCAGACACACTACAGTTTCTCAGAGTGAAGTTGGCACGTCTTCCACGTGTTTCTGGGGGTTCTATGCCTTGGCTTCTCTCCATCAAGTTGGAAGAACTGGCTCCTCTAAATCAGTTGTTCTCAAAGACAGGCTTCACAAAAGGCGGTCGTCAAAGAATAAAATTGAGTCTGCAAAATTATTTATAAAATGTATAAAATAAAGAAAGAAACACCAGAACAAAAAAGTAAATAGAAGAAATATATTAAAACCTCTCTGGGAATGACCAAAAGTTGTAAGTTGGGCTTGGTTCCCGGCAATGTTAAAAGACAAGAGCCGGCAATGAAAGATTTTAATTTATATTTATTAATGTGCTGAAGTAAAACCAGACTATTAATGAACAGATAAAACTGGCCAATTTATTAGAGCACAATAATATAAGGATCAAACATGGCTGCCCCTGGGTGGAGAAAATTAATGCAAAAAAAAAGAACCAACCAGGAAGGCTTGAAGGGGAGTTAGCTCCACCACAAAACCAAACCAAGTGCTACCCAAACACTCACACTAACCCCGGTGCCAAATGAAAATATGGGCTGTCCCCTTCAAGCACGACCCCGAACAACTAAACTAGTAACTATTAAAAACCCAGACACAGACGTTAAACAGCTAAACAAAACACTACAAACAGAAGCTGGCTATTCCTCAAAAACCCGTAGCTCTAAAACCCAGTAAAACCCAGTTAAAACCAGATTAAAACAAGCTAAAAATGAGGGAGAATAAAACCAACCTTGTGCCAGCCAGAGTCAAGAGCTAATGGGGGTTTCCTGGTTGGTATTTAACCCAAACATCTGCTGTCTGGCAGACGTGCCAAACATCTAAAACCCACAACATCCCCTGCTGTCCACTACACATAGTTGGATCCAGACTTCCATCTTCCAACTCATGATCTATCCATGATCCATCCATCCATTTTCTTCCGCTTGTCTGAAACCGGGTCGCGGAGGCAGCAGTCTAAGCAGGGAACTCCCGCCTTCGACCACCGCCCGATCCACATTGCACCAGCCCTTTATGGTACCTCCCACGGGTGGTGGGTCCACGGGAGGGTGGATGTATTCAACTTTAGTAAATAATGAAGTGGCTTGCCTCAGTCTGCCCCAGTGGTATTAGAAGCTGCATTGTTGTTGTTTTTTTTACTTCCGCTTATCTCTATGGCTCTGTACTAAACTATGCCAGCTAATTCCAAAGTCAAGAATACCATGGTACAAAAAAATCCTAAAAATTATATTGTGGAATGAGTCGCGGTTAAGAGCATTTTTGGTTTGACCACAAATTCACTTTTGCCATTTCTTTTCAGTTGTTTCAGAGTTGTTTTTGTGAGACCTTTAAAGACTTCTCAAAAGCTTTTTACATTTATTTTTGTGCTGGACTATTCCTTTTCAGTGTAGACCAATTTACACGCTTCTCTTCACAAACTTGCCTTTTAGTGTTTTATGTCCAGCTGTGTTCGATGGTGGTCTTCAATGTGATATTATAAAAATTTCGGTTAATGACACATTGCAGATCTCTTCACACTTTTTGCTTGATTGACATGTCAGGAAAGCCGGGGTGGATGGCTGGCCTCACAAAGAGCTGATGATAGACTTCAACACAGGGCTTGACACGTGGCGAATCTTCATCTCAGCGGGACGTTGAAGCCACTCGAGCATGCAAATGTCACACACACGGAGCGGAAGAGGCTGAAAAGTGGGCTAAGCAAAACAAGATGCAAGCATGTGCAGGCATTTTTCACAACAAGGGAGAATTCTGATAAAAAAAAATCAAATTGTCCATTTTTAAAAGTTATTACAGAGTGTTAAGGACCTACATTATGCTTTTTTCTGCACATTTCACAGTTTATTTTGGATACATTTAGGTTACCATTTTACGTTTTGCAACATCAAACTCACAATATTTATCTAATACAAGCTGTTTTGTGGAGCTCCTACTTGGACTCAATGAGAAAAGGTCTGACTACGGACCAAACCATTTGTGCTGGTTTTCAGGGGGTTTCCAAAAAAAAAAAAAAACTCAAACCACTTTTTACTTCTTCTGGGAAAAGCTTTGGCAACCATCTTCTTCAATCTGATATGTTGTTGAATGGTGGTGGCAACAAGGGATCTTTGTTGACAGTGCAGGAGCAGGCAGGCCCTCTTTGTAGTTTAACCTTTTTAGGATTTGTCTATTTTCAGAACTATAGATCAACATAATTATTTTCACACTCCAACATGCCTGAATGAAACCAAACACTGACACATGATTAAAAACTCAATTTTGCAGAATATAGGACCTTCTTTATCTTATGGGGCTAAAACAACCAATCAGATTAATTGGAGTATACAGACTCTTAAACATGCCATTTGCTGAGGTTGAAAAAGATTTATAACCCATACAGAGCAGTAATTAGACCAAAACTGTACATAAATATATACATTCTACAAGAACTCTTCAAGAATCTTTGTATATTCCTAGGTCCAAAATCTTCAGGTTGCATAGTTTTAGCTTCACCTGACACATAAATGGATTATCAAAATAATCATTATATACATCCCATTTAATACTTGATTAGTGACATGATATTAGAGTATCTATACTAAACCAGAGCCATAGTAAAGCAATGGGCCAGTTTTTAAACAGAATTTATTTCTCTATGTTCTATGATGTAAGTCTGTCATACTGTATATAATTTAGTCACTCTTCTGGCCACATCAGATCAGACTTTGTGGGCTACCACTAGGACCAATAATAGGCCATGTGACTATCTGTCCACTGTTTGGAGTGCACACTGCCAATGGCCCATAGTTTCTGGGATATGCTCCATCTGCCCTACCTACTATCAATGTATTTGTCACCCAGCTAGGTACAGCGTTATTGGCCTCTAAGTGTAATAGTGACAAATCTAGTTTTTCTTTCCTCCTGTAGATTTTTGTAGGGTGTGTGTGATTTCTCACGGCTGGTATTGAAATAACCCATGGAGCAGTGAACGTCCTGCTGTTTTTTGAGGGGCAGTGGGGGAAAGCTAGTAACAGATTGCTAGTTTGATCTGGTGTTACTGGGAAACTGCAGGCAAATCTTAACGGAAAACTAACACTTTACAGTGGTAAATGAGAAATAATGAACTTATTATAGTCATTGTTTGGTCTTGGCTCCTTCCCAATCACAGCGCAGTGTTTAGTCCTGTGTGAGATTGAGTCCTGTGAGAGACTGAATCCCGTGTGAGATTGAGTCCCGTGTGAGATTGAGTCCCGTGTGAGATTGAGTCCTGTGAGAGATTGAGTCCTGTGAGAGACTGAGTCCCGTGTGAGATTGAGTCCCGTGTGAGATTGAGTCCCGTGTGAGATTGAGTCCTGTGAGAGATTGAGTCCTGTGAGAGACTGAGTCCCGTGTGAGATTCAGTCCCGTGAGAGACTGAGTCCCGTGAGAGATTGAGTCCAGCGTGAGATGGAGTCCCGTGTGAGATTGAGAGTGAGATTTGACTGTTACTTGCAAATTACTTTAGTTAAACTAGGTGCTATTCTACCCAATTGTAACCAACAAATTGACCATCAGCCACAAAGCAGGCATGTTATTAATCACTACCACATAGCCACAGCTGTCCTGGGGCATATTGGCTACAGTTTTATAAAAATGGAATAGCCATGACACAACATCCCTAAAATGTTCATCTATAGGCAAGGTATGGTGTAGGTTGTCTGTGTCTTGCTCAGTGACACAATGGCAATATGAACCAGACAGGGATCAAACTGAAAAATAAAAATGTTAAGAGTTATCGTTTGATAATAAACCAAATTATTGAATGACATTGGCTGAATGTCCAGATTTAAATGATCAGATTTGACTGGATTGGTAAAATATTGAAAAAAAAAAAGTATTTTATAATCTTAGTCCATATGAATGACTCTATTTTTTGAGGGAAGGACCCCCAGAACCCCAGATTACATATTATTACACTAAAATATTCATAAATAAACTTTGTAATAACCAAAAGAGCTTTAATTATGCAAGCATTGACATTTCATCTCATTAAATGCCAGATATTTTTGCATTTGGCCCACAGATCAGTAATATATTTTGGTATTGCCGCCCTGAGGAAAAAAAAGTTTGGACCAGTACTATTCTTTTAAATGCATTTCTTAGTCTTTAATGTAACCCACCCACTCACTGTATAACTTTCCATATTCTCCCAGACCTTCACACTGTCTTGATGTATGTGTGTCTGTTTTGCTGAGTCACTAATGCCTATAAGCTTCTCTCAGTACCACTTTACTCCTCCATTCTTCCTCTTCCTTCCCCCGCCTCAGGCCCAAACACAGCCATAACAGCTCCTCATTCATTATACACACACACTTTGTATTGAGGCAGCTGTGAGTGGCACAGGAGTCATGGCTGAGTCCCTATGAATGGGGCAGACACCTGTTGGAAAGTGCCATTGTGAAAGGCTGTTCTGTAGTCGTTTATTAGCCCTGAGATTTAGGAGGCTTCAGAAGACTTTTGTGGAAGCTTCTGATTTAAACTATTAAGCTCAGTTACAGCTAATAGTGGTAATGTTCCCCCACATTCCACACTGGAGGGTGACACAGGTTCTCCGTTTGCTTTGACATGGAGCTGTTTAAGGGTAAAATTGCATTTTGAGAGTGAATGTGGTTGGTCTCTGTGTCAGCCCTGCAACTACCTAATGTTTAACTAACTAGTGTTTAAAGTGGAACTAAACACCCTGTGTTAGGTCCATAAATCTTGTCAAAATATTGAATTAATCTGATTAATTTGTGTTTTTATTGACTTATTGTGTTGTTTCTGTTACTTTAAAATTGTGATGTGTAAATAAAATCTCTTGATTTTTATGTGATAAAAAACTCTTGGCCATATTGCCCAGCCCTAATATATAGCCAAAAAGAAATGAGCATGATTTTCTAACAAGTTTTACTTCGATGTGTTTCAATATATGGGGAATTAGATTCTTGTACAATAAAAGTGGGCCGCAGGTTCGAATTCCCGTCTGAGTGTATACTGTCTTTGTGTCCCTGGGCAAGACACTTAACCCAAATTGCCTATGAACGAATGTGGTTGTGTGATTGGTGTTTGGTGGTGATCAGAGGGGCCGTAGGCGCAGAATGGTAGCCACGCTACCATGAATATTGTTATTATAAAGCGTCTTTGAATGTTGAGAAAAGCGCTATTTAAAACCAATGCACTATTATTAGTATTATTAAAACCAAGAAACCACTTGTATTTAGCCTTTAGCTCAATGCTATTATTGTATGCTAAATGCTACATCAAATGAAACAACTGTTGGCTAAATGTTTTCTAACCAGGCTCTGATGTGACTTACCTGTAGCTAATATGTTGTCAGTTACCAAAACCAGCTAGTTTAGTCATAATTTGCAATATTTTGAGCTAATGCTAATTTCTCTTTAGAAAATGCATTACAGTCCACTTGACTTCCGGGTTCAGTTTTTAGCATCTTTACAAACAAAAGGAGGGTCCCCATTCTTCTCCCCTCTACTCTCTTATCTCTGTACATGGAGGGGACTTTTTCTGCCCCATGACCTTGCCTTCCGTGTCCGTGCAGCATTGATTTTCTTGCACACTCCCATGGTCCTAAGTTCCGGCACATATGTAGATCCAGCCACACACATGTTCCGGTCACAGATGGTTGCGTCGGCCATGTCTGCTGATCACATAGAACGGGCCACTCTTCAGCAGGTGTAGGGCTGAATCTCTGGAGGACTATTTGCACACATTAACCACCGCTGCCCTGTGTCTCTGGAGCAGCACAGGTTCACTTAAAATCAATGTCCGAGGTCCTGAAGCTAAATAACCCATTGAACTGATTTGAAAGCACATTTTCAGCTCAATACCGATAGGGATGAAAAAGCAGGAAGACTGTATACATTGTAGATGACATTTTAACTGCATGCATACGCTAATGTCAATCTATAGATGCAATAAAAGATTGTTACTTTGTTCACTAAATTGCCAAGGGTCAATCATATACACACACACACACACACACACACACATCCGTGTCTTGACATCAACATCAGCAGAGGTGGAGTATCCTTAAGCACAGTGTGGCCGCCATGTCTCTGTCAGACTGCCCTAGAGCAGCTGTTGTAGCTGAGTTTTAGCCTTACTAATATGGAGAGTCTGTTTTTTACATTTTTATTTGAGGCAGCTACTATATTGTGATAAATTTAAAGTTTCATTTGAGTTAACTGTACTTACAACATTTGAGTAAAAACACTTAAAAATACTAATTGACTGCAACTCTCCATGTAATGCTATTTTTGTATAGATGCCATTCACCAGTTGGAGCCTATCCCGGGCCTTAGGTGGGGTATTGATGGGTTATAGGTTCTAGAATGTGATGATGTCATACCTTCAGATGTGGGGCAGGGGCCAGAATTCTCTATTAACTATATGGGATTATTTGAAAGATATATCTCTCCAAATAAATCCACAAATTTTGAATCTGATCATTTTTATTTTTGACCTGGTCCTTTACCCGCTGTATCTGTCCAACCACACTCATTTTCCTGCCCCCCATCTCCCATTGAAATGTATAGAATGTTGTGACCCAGCAAAATTTTGGACAATGGCCAAAAATTGTTCTTATGAATTGTATTAACCATAAATTATTTGTTTATTGAATGAATGAATTGAATATATTGATTTTTTAGGAGAATTTACTAGAACAGAGCACATGTCATGTAGGTTGTTGCATTAAAATATTTTAACCAATAAAAAAAAAAAAGTTAGTTTCCATAACTTAACCTAACTTAACTTGTGTAAGTTAAGTTAAGTACTCTTAGCTAGTCATATTCTACAGTGCATCGGTGCGATAATAGTGACCGCCTGGTTCTCCCTCGGACAGAGACTGCGGTGGGGGTTAAACAGGGTCTTTAGGTCACTGTCACAGCTCTGGACATCCATGACTAAATCCCCTGTAATCAAACAGCTGGACAGGCCTGAGGGGATTTGGTCCAGTGTGGCACCAGAACAGACCACCGCAATCAGAACTAATGACAGCACTGTATGAATTTGATCATTTCACTTCTTACATAATGTCATACACTGTGGTCTAGGAAGTCTTTTACAGTTGACAGTTGGATTCCTGTTTCAACCAGTTGGTGTTCAAAAGTATCTTTTGGCCGTCACCTCTCTGGCAGTTCCTATTACCACTTTACTGTTTAGTGAAATAATAGGCCTGTGCTGTCGTCAGTGAAACGGCCCCATATGTCTGCCACAACTGGCACCAACGGGCACCTTAATCAGACATTGTGTGATTTCTAAGGGTTTTAATATTGTTAACGAGCAATTAAGAGGCCTCGCCCCCAAACCAAGACAAAAATGGGAAGGGTCTATTTGACTTTTTTGATTTGTCTGGATGTTTGTGAAGAATGTTTTTTACCAAATTTCAGGGCGGGGTCATAATAATATTTTATGTTGGGTACACTGTGGAGAATCACTGTACCAAGTTTCATTGCTCTCTGCCAAAGTAAGTGTGTCCAGGATCCCATGTTCAGCAGGATTATTGGCTCAATTAAAGTGCATCAAACATTAATTGTCAATAATCGTAGAAGTACCAAACTCAGTCCAGTTCGGTGTCTGTATGGTATGTACCTGTGTGCAAATGTTGAAACTGATCTGGCAATTAGTTTTTGAGTTATCATGTTCACAGCTAGGATCTGCGGACACGGATATGGACTGACGTGATTCCATAATATTGTTATTTCGCAGATATAATGAACTCTTAAAGTGCTTTTGTTTGATTGAAAGGTGTTATAAATTCAATCATTGCAAGATAGGGCCATTATACAAACCATTTAATTAGTTTATTTTTGCACATTATGGATCAAGCCTTTACTTGATAAACTATCTTTACCTTGCATATTGTGTCACTGTGATAAGTATATTCGATGGTGCTGGTTAGATCAATTTTAGCCATGTCTTTGTCAGTCTTGCCCCTAGGCACCTATAAATAAAAAGAGATAGCTTACTACCATTAGTGACTGCTAAATGGAGTTTTTGGCTTTTAGACTTTATGGATCCATGGATCAAGCATTTACTCCTATTTACTATCTGCAGAGAGAAAAAAAACACATAAATGTTGAATAAAAGTGCACATAGTTTTCACAAATTCCATTCAAATATCAGAAAGGAGAAATGACTTGGTCACATGATGTATCATATCAAATATCATTGCAAAAAATAGGTTTGTAGTAGGGTCCCTCAGGCAGTGGGACACACTCTTCTCTGTTTATTATTGATGTGGATATGCAGGGTTACCATCAGCCATCTGTTCTGCCCCCTCCCTCTAGCCGCGGCTCCGTCCTCTGATGCCCTGGCCTGCGTACAGGCACGAGCCGGCCAATCAAAGTGTGAAAGACAGAGAACAGCAATGCAATGGCCTGTTTGTTATGATCATGAATATTACTTCAAATACATTTAAATCAGGCCTTAAACTGTAACATTTAAGTAAACATAAAATCTGCCGTATAAAGTTGTTTTTTAAATGTTTGACTGGACTTGCACCTGAGCCACTTCAGAAACCTCCAGATCAACGAGATCTCCATTTTGTAAAACATCCTTTGCCCAAAATGTTTTTTCAGGAGCTAATCTGTGGAACTGTCTTCCAGACTATAATTAAACTGTCCACCTTCAAAAACAAACAAAATCCTGGCTCATACAGCAACAGCAGTGTAAACATGTCATATGAGTTGTGTATGTGTGTGTGTGAGTTGTGTAATTGTGTTTTTGTGTTTTTTTGCATGTGTATACACACTCTATAGACTTTTTATTAGCGCTAACTGGTTTCTGGACATTTTATTGGTAATGCTTACTGCTCATTATATCGGCGAAAACTGCGTGTCGCCGATATTATGGAATCACGGCGGTGTTCCTCCGCGTCCGCAGATCCTAGCTGTGAACGGGCTAATAACGGGCGAAAATTGTGAACGCAATAACTCAAAAAGTCTTGGATCTTTTTCAACTGTTGCACACAGGTACATATCATGAAGATGCAGAACTGGATTGAGTTTGGTACATCTTCGATTAATGACAATTAAGTAATTCACTAAT
>JAVQKC010014135.1:0-13334 GCA_036025475.1 Philypnodon macrostomus
TGGACACACTTACTTTGGCAGAGAGCAATGAAACTTGGTACAGTAATTCTCCACAGTGTACCCAACATAAAATATTATTATGACCCCACCCTACAACAAACAGGAAGTCGGCCATTTTGGATTGAATTTGAGAAATCAGGTATATTTGACAGCCTCGAACTTGCACATACTTTGCCCGAGGCTCAAACCTGAAACACCTAATTACCCCTTTGAAACTGAAATTGTATCTGCAAATGGATCAAAACAGACGAATTCTTTGTTAAGATAGACACTAGAAACTTCTGTCACTGGAGGGGTCTGTGTATAATCATCAAACATTGTTAGAACTTAACTTTAGAGAAATAATTCTAACTAATTAAAACTATTAATCCTTCTTGAGTGTATTTGTCCAGTTACTTTTGTTTACTCCCTCTGTCTATGGAGATTACCCATAAGTCATTGGTGTTTGTTGTGGTTTAAGGAGATTTTATGAAGTAGGAGTTTGGGTGAGACCGGTGACAAAGCCTCTTCACTGACGCCAGGCCACGTTTGGGTCTGGTCCAGAGAGAATACAGGACTCAAAAGAGATTTCAAGTAGTCATGGCATTGAGTGAGACTTCATATAGTCCTGAACATCCATGATAAACCCTTCTTTTGTGAACAACTTTGACTAAGATTATATTTATATATTTAATAAGGTATACCCTGTATCTTATAGAAATGGGAGTAGCACTATTTTCCATAGCCCCTAACTACATTGTATCTACCCCATTAAGTACAATGTAATAGACTGTGTAACAAACATGTAACTACATTGTACCTAACCCTAACCCCAACCCTAACCTTAACCATAATGTATGTACAATGTAGTTACCTGTTATTACAGTTTGTTACACAGTGTATTACATTGTACTTAATGAGGTAGATACAATGTAGTTTTTGTAATTCACTATTGGTAGGCACAAACAAACAAACATGCCTCTATTTACACACTACTTTAGATTCTACACATGTTTATATATATATAAATCTATAACGTCCCATTAAAAATAGGCAACTGGCTTTTTGCAATTGTTATCAGCAAACCGTGCGTACCAGGGGTGCTCTTCACACAGTGTCTGCTCTAATTTTAGTCTCATTTAGCCGACACTAATAGGCTAAGCAAAGATAGGAGAAGTTTTACTGTGGACTTAATGGAGACAGAAGCATTGGAAGTGAAGTGTGTGTGTGTGTGTGAGGAATGCAGTTGTTCGGAGCTTAAGAGGGACTCTCTCCGTGGTTGAGTTTTAACCTACGTCTAATAAACTTGTGGAGGTTGAAACTTTATCCAGACCAGGTGAAACCCATTTCTCACGCTTTTCTATTCACGCATGTGTCAGAGTTTCCACAGGTCTGCTGCAAAGTTAGGGATATCTGACTTTTGAGTGAAATTAACAGAATGTTCAGCAACACTTTAGAATAGCTCACACTATTGAGCATGAATTAAGCATTAGTTAAGTATTAGTTAAGCTTTAGTAACTAGTTAAGTGATAGGTTACAAAGCATTGTTATAAATGTTGAGTTATAACCTAATGAAAAATTGTAATGATCAATGTTAATTAAGTATTTATAAGCTGATAGTTCATGAATTTATTGACAATTACATATTAATTAATACTTTATTACTGCTAAATAGAAGTGAGCTAGTCTAAAGTGTTACTGAATGTTCCTACAATGCAATTTAACATGTGGTATGTGGTATTGGACTTTTTGTGAGTTAAGCACAAAACATGGTCCCTGTAAACCAGCTTGACACGGTCTGGATAACTGCCTAAAGTGCTTTATGTGCATTTCAGAACATTTTAACAAAAATGCAGAATTCTTATTGAAGAGATCCTTGAAACATGAGTTGTCTACAGCGTGAATACTATCCTAGTCAAATTGAACCGGTGGTTAACATTCTCCTGTCCATTCAAATGCGGCTTACAAAGGCAGAATGTTGGAGTCACTAAGGGTTAATGAACTGTGTCAAAAGTTGCATTTTTAAACATATTATTTGTTATACTACACTGCAGTCTGTGTCATTTTTATATTGAAATTGTATATACATTTGGGTTAACCGTTGAATAAAGGCTCTGACATCAGTGTGTGTGAGACCACTAATGAATTTGTTGACCCTCTTTTTTTGGTTGTTTTTCCTGTAAACTTAGTTGAATGTCAGCTAAGCCCTATAGATTCCAATCTCTCATAATGATAATGATATGCAAGAAACACTGTCCCAAAGGCATGCATAACAAACTTAGCATTCTGCTCCTTTGTCTATGATTTAAAACAGTTTTAATACAATATATAGCAGCCTTTAAATACAAGGATGCACAGATATATCGGCCCAACATCGGTATCGGCCGATAGTTTTTAGTTTATAGTTTTTAAGACCGTTCAAAAAGCCTTACTTCAGTGTGATCAAATTGTATTATAATTTTATGGATTAATAAAAACTAAATTGAAAGCTGTTATGTATATGTAGATTTCTTTAGTTTTAAAATATCGGCCAAATTGATAATTGAAATATTGGTATCGTTCAAGAAATTCCATATCGGTGCATCCAAATATACACAGTCTCAAAAAAAGGATTTCAGGAATTCAGCCTTAATGTGTTTGACAGGGAGTGAGATTTTTACACTCTGCAGAGTTAAAGTGGACAGGTTGTTTCTGCTGCTGCCTGTAGATCTCTGGAGCCTCTCTGGAGCCCGTCTTAAGAGCCTGTAAATGTGTATGTCTAAGTATAATAGTGCTAGTCTCCAAATGGTGCATGTTTATTAAATTGTATATATGCACAGAGACATACTGCTCTTGACTGTCCCTAGATACGATCACTTATGTCCAAACCAGAGCCGAACGTCTAAATGTAATGTTTACATGAAGGAGAGATGCTTTTTGTCAGGACCAAAAATCTAGCGTTATCGTTATAGTGACAACCAGACTTCTGGATGCTCTACATTAGAGTGGAAGGTTGATTGACTGCAGACTTTTTGGAAGATGGAACTGTGGGGCATCAAGTTAACACATTTTTGTTTTCATTTTGGCACACAGCAAAACAACATCAAGTCGACTTCATAGATCTAGTCACAAAATGTTAAGCATAAGGAATGTCTGGAAAATCAATAGGGTCACACTTTATTTGACATAGCCCCTAACTATATTGTATCTACCTCATTAAGTACAATGCAATACACTGTGTAACAAACTGTAATAACATTAGGGTTGGGATTGGGGTACAATGTAGATACATGTTATTACAGTCTGTTACCCAGTGTATTACATTGTACTTACTGAGGTAGATACAATATAGTTAGGTGCTATGTAAAATAAAGTGTGACCGATTGATTTTTCCTGAAGCCTTTGTCTGTGTGATTCTGATTGCTTCTCCAAAGGGCACATGGTTACAACTGTATCAACATATATATAGCTTCCTGTCTCCTATTAATGTCATAGTATGGAAGTCATTAACGGGTGGAGGTGGCTAGTCACTGAGCTAATTGCACTTACATCCAACTCCACTAGTATAATTAACCTAGACATTGACAAATTGTTATATGAACAAATGTAACTCAAGCCTTCACCACCTCCCTCTTCACACCTCCTCACTCCAGCACCCTCTCTCTCTTCTAGAGGTGTAACATTACGTCGCAGTCTGTTAACATTCTCGATCGCCCGCTGAAGATTTCCAGATTGTTCTGTTTAGACAAATGCAAACCTCGGAGGACCGGGCCTGGGACCGCGGAGCTAGTACATGCTAAAATATGGGTAACAACATGTAATCGGCCGTACATGTAGAACACACGGCTAGGGTTTCAGCACTGTAGAGGATATCCAGTCTCCCCTATCTCAATATGCCTGCTAAAATGTCAGCCTAGATAAAGTACCTATTTGACTTAATTGAGAAGCAGAGTGTAAATAAATGCTTGGGTTCAGTTTGTTTTTGCAGTGCTTCAAAATCTGTTTAATGTTACACGGATTGTTTTTTTATACATTTTCACCTTTTCCTTGACTTTTCAATCCGTGGAACTGTGGACGTAATTTGGACCAGCTGTAGTAGTGTATGTTTTGATGGGAGATTGCAACAGACTATGCAAATAATCCAAGTCAATGAACGTGGATTACGGTCAGATATGTGAACCGGTCAAGTTACTGGCACAAAATAAGGTAGAGCAACAAATATGACAAATTTGACTCTTTTGTTTTTATTATTTTTCACACAGCCGTGCATTAAAATACGTAAGAAACCGGCTGACTTCATGTGTGTGCTGTCAGTGGGTATAGTGGGTGGTAGAGTTTCCTCAAGACGAAGACTAAACCATGTATTGCAGTATATCTGGGCAGACAAGTTGATTAAACACACATTTTAATAACTTAAATTAATTAAATAAAATAAATAAATCAAGAACCTAAATTAGGGTCCTTCAGAGAATTTCTAGAAATGTTGCCCAGAGGTATACTTTATATACAGTAAAATAAAGCCACACAATAGTCTAAATTAATGCACAACAAAACCTCACTAAATAATACTCATTTAGTCGCATATGGAGCCTGCCTGCTTGTCCAAAACTGAGAATGTCATTACATACCAACTGTTCGTTCAAAAGCCATATTAAGTTACAATGGAAAAAGTGACAACTCTACTACCCTACTCCTGCATTTGCCCCGGGGACAGTTGTATTTAAACGTAATATAGTGTTTATTTTACATCCAGCGGTTTGTCCTAATTTATATAACCAAACTTTACATTTGGCTGAGTTTCTGAGAACATCCCACACTGTTTTTTTGTGTGAAATGTCAAAAGTCTACTCCTACTCACAGTCCTATCTCCAAATTGAGATCTCACTCTGTTCTCAAATCATTTCAGCGCTGATTATTTATGTAAGAGCTCACATCACAATAAATGGATTAGTTTAAAAAGTCCATCCCATGACCCCTGCTGGCTCTGGATGCTGGAAATGGTAAAAATGTTTAAAACATTACTATAGTGCATTCTCCTAACTTTCTATACATTGGAAGACCTTGTCTACATTTGCTTAGTGTCTAGGAATAATATCTTTGTTTGAGTCTTGCTGAAATGAACGTACAGACTTTGCTTCTGTTTTTGCATTTCTGGTTTGACCTCCTATTTATTAATGCAGTCCTAATCTGAACTGATAGTAATTCTCTGTATGTTTCTAAGATGGCCTGTGAACACCTCTCTTCTCTCTTTGTTTAACCAGGAAAGTCCCACTGAGACTCAGAATCCTGGCCCCAACCGGGAATCTATTGTACATGTTTTAGTGGTAGGAGGAAACCTACACAGACACGGGGAGAACATGTAAACTCCACACAGAAGGACCCCGACTGCCCGGCTCAGGAGGCAAGAGTGCCACGCCCAAGTATAGCAAGGGGGAATTGTCTGGGGAGAGGGAAGTCTGAAACATTTTTTTTTCTTAATTCACTATAGTTCTATAACACATATTGTCTCCTAAAAACTATGCTCAGGAACAAAAATGGATCTTATATTTGATGTCATATTCTCCATTGAGTCCCAGTAGAATCACATCGATGCCTGTTGAGCAGTGATGTACATTCAGTTTTATTCGATCCTTCTCTGCTTTAGCCTTTCGTCCTCCCCCTACAGTCTCTTTAACCATCTACCCAGTCAGGTTGATCCTCCTGTATATGCTCCTGCTGCTTGCCTGACACCACTGATCCCTTCTCTGTCAGACAAACACTGAAACACTCCACTCACATTCAACGCTCTAATGCTCGACATACAGCGCAGTTCATTGACCCGCACTACCTCCACAGACTGACGGGGGGAACACGCAGACCCTGTGCCACACTCCAAATCCTCTCATTTCCTCTTTCCTGTGGACGCTCACTCAGCCGTGGGTCACACTCACAGAGGATCGCTAACACACATTGGTTTGTCTAGATTCTGTGTGTGTGTGTGTGTGTGTGTGTGTGCGTGTGTGTGTGTGTATATGTGTGTGTGTGTCGACCACCCTCAGTTAATACACAGCCTAACAGATGTGGTTCAGATCTTGTCCCTGAACCAAGACCAGACTGCGCAGTGTAGCTCTGTCAGTGTTTACAATGAAGTCAAGCTATGCTAATGGGTAAATAAGATGTCTAACTGAATTTTTGTCTGGAGTGTCACATTTTAAGATATTTGTCTGAAAAACTCTGCCTTGATTGTACCTCTTGAGTTCTGTGTGTGGGCAGTGGTTCTCAATGTGTGGGTACATCAGCAACGCTTTTCTTTAGGTTTACTAAAACTTTTGATTAGTTCAAACAGTCTATGGTAGTATAATTAGGTCAAATATAAATAATTAATAGTTGATGGAATATACTTTTTAAAATTTTAATTTGTAAAGTAGTCAATTAAGCTGTTTACCATTCAGGTAACAATGATTTGGAAATTATTTGAATTATCTATTAACTAGAATCTGTGTGTGTGGATTCAGAGGGAAGTGGTGCATTTCTGAACAAGGTGATAATGAGGTCTTAGTCAAGTATATACGCCTGTCAGTACAGCGTTTATATTTGTGTGTCTGCATGTGTGGGTGTGTGTGTGTTTGTGCATGTTGTGTGTTTATGTATGTTTAGTGTGTGTGTGTATGTGTGTGTGTGCATGTTTAGTGTGTGCATGTTGTGTGTATGTGCATGTTATGTGTGTGTGTGCATGCTGTGTGTTTGACAGGTCATGGGCTGTTGCTCTTTGCTGAACTCCATGTTCCCCTTACATTTGTTGTCACATGTGGCTGAGATTTGTTCTGTCATTGTGTTGCCTGTACAGTTGGGTGTTTAAAAGTATTGTAACTATTTGTTTGTTAATAAGTATTGAGTAATGAGCAGTTGTGAATCAGGAAGTTCATGTGAAGGTGAGTTATGTTTCCATGGCCTCAGGACTTCAACACAATCTATTTCAACATAATGTGTTTGGGTCCATCTAAAACAAATGAAGCATCACTCGTTCTTGTTGAGCAAAACGAAATGATCCTAAATGTTGCACTTGGCAAAGCACTCATGTTTTATAGCATCTCATACAAAGGTATAGTATAATACAGCTGTGTTGGACACTGCATAAGCCTCTTTGGAGTTTATTCTTACAAAATAGCCTATAATTGACTCAACCTAATAGACCCTTTCAAAGTTTATAAACAGAAAGTTCTAAATTCCGGAATGGAGGCAACTGGAGGCAAGACCATAACACTCTTTCAATGAAGAAAATATTGTAAAATATAATAAATTAAGATGGTTTTGACAAATGCCAACCATCTGCTCCATGTAGGCGGTGTCAGAGCCCGGGTTGGAAACATTAGTGAATGTACCTCATATTGTATGTTTCTTTAATGTACACCTTATTATATAGTTAGCGTTATGGCTGGTAGTTGAACTTTTGCTCCAGTCGCCTCCATTCCGGAATT
The DNA here is from genome assembly GCA_036025475.1 of Philypnodon macrostomus. Lineage (NCBI taxonomy): Eukaryota > Metazoa > Chordata > Actinopteri > Gobiiformes > Eleotridae > Philypnodon > Philypnodon macrostomus. The sequence continues at coordinate 7,416 of JAVQKC010014135.1, forward strand.
TTAAACATGACTGACATTTTTAAAGGACCTACAGGGCCTGGACTTTACTGAGACCTCCACCGTGTTAGAATTTGGGTATTCCTGTATACTGAGCTTCTCTAAGGAGCTAGAAAGTGTCGGGGGAGAAATGGCCTTCAACAAACATGAACTTAATCTGACCTCAGCCGAGGGAGAGTAACAGTAATAAACTATAACTACATAATCAATAATAATCATTTGTATAAAAACATCATGTCACAACACAATCTACTTTTCTATACACGGGGTAGACAGCTATTTCACTTCATCGTGAACGATAATGACTCAGGACAACAGTCTTTACATACTGTATTTAGACTGCAGACGACAGACTATAACAATGCACTGACCTACTTCCTGCCCACAGTTTCTTCACTAATGACCCTGATGTGAACATGTAAATCATCACATAGGGATAAACAGACATGTATGGCACCTATACAATGTGACTGATCCGGACACTAATCAAAGTACATTCACATTATACAGTGCTCATAAACTCACTATTGATTTGAACAGAAGCACTGACCACAATAACCCACTGTCTTTCACAGCTACTTACAGTTGATGGCACATTACCTTCACATATATTTGATCACTTGGCTTCAGGCAACTGTACGTAAAGAGTTCCTATACTGGAAATAATGTTAGCAGGTATAGAGTAATGTGTTTTTTCTATGTTGTATGTACAGAAATAGTCTGATGTATGCCAAATCCAAGAAAATAGAAAGATCCTTTTGTGAAATAAGTGAAAAAAAAAACACTTTAATCAATATTTATTTGACTGTCAATACCAACAAACAACATGGTGACTGATTAGGCCATTTGAGAAGTACTTTTTTCCTAGTATTTGACAAATATATTAAAAACAGTAGCCAAACAAGGGATGGCAAACCCAAGATCCAAGCCTATGCCCTAGATGAGTCAACGTACTTTAACCAGTCACATTGGTGGTGGTGAACTACCTTGGTAGCCACAGCTGCCCTGGGACACACTGACAGAGACGTGGCAGTCACTCCGCAGGCTCTCCGACCACCACCACACACCCACATTGCATTGTGGGTTAAGTGTTTAGCCCAAGGGCACAGTTATTGAGTGGGATTTGAACCGCCAACACTCGAGTCAAAGGACAGCCAATCTACCACTGAGCCACACTGCCCATAGTACATTAGATCTTTCAAGTGGTTACTGGTCTTTTTTTAGACCATAAAGCCTCACTCTACCATGGCCTACAGAGGTGAGCTGCATGTATCTGACATGTGTTCAGTGATGTGTAGGAGGATGGAAGTAACTCACTAAACCCGCCGCTGCTTTGGCCTCAATGTTAACACGACCTCCATGTTTGACCAGTCCAGCCGCTGATCTGATCCATGTATTTGTGTTGTTTACTCTCTTCTTCTTTGTGTGTGTTTAATAAATGAGGAAGGGCACCAGAGGTTGAGTGCAGAGCTTGCTCCCCAGCTGGCTTCCTCGTATCATAGCAACTCACTATGAATGATAATCACACACACACACGCACACAGACACAGATTTGTTCTTCTCCAGCGTCTCCTAATCTCTCTCAGCAGTTTCTGACGCTAGCACCCACTTTACTGTAAGCACTCATTTACCAGCTCTAAATATTGATCATCATTTGCATTATTTGTTTGTTTTTTTGCCCAATTCTTTCCTTCTGCTTTGTCCTCCTTCTGGTGAATATTCTGAGTGTGTAGTGATGTACATAGCCCACCGGATGCCCTTCCCCTTCAGATGGGGATTGATGCGAAGGAAACGGTTCTGCTGCTGATGTGATAGAAGAGAAGAGTGGGATGGTTTTGCTGCTAGGCGATGGAGGAGAGTGAGATAGTTCTGTTTCTGACATTGTGATAAGGTGTTTTTTTTTATCTTATAAACAAAATATTGTTTCAGTTACATGCTCCATGGGTGGATTGCAATACACACACAAAAGAGCACATTTTTCTGTAGCCACCCCAGACCAGCTTGGGAAAAACTATGAAACGTTTGACCATATACAACCTCTATGCATTGTAAATCCTCTATTGTGTTACTCTGATGTGACGTGTCCACTGTCCCAGAGCCAAACATTTGACACATGTCTGTACGTTTGATATATGTTTGATGTTTGTCCAGCTCGATTTATGAACGCTAGCTAAAGATTGATGTGCTCTGTGTTCTCTGAGCTCTTTTCCATTCTCTACATGCTGTATTTACATGAGAAATATGAGAATACCCTAGTGTCATTTCATTGTACAACACAATGAACTGACAAGAAATGCTAACTACATCATGCTGGAAATAAAATAGAAATACAGTCATTAAATGTATATACCCAACACTCAAAGCACAAACGTTACTCTATAAATAAAGGCAGAGAATCTATTGGCCCAAAGAGGTTGTGCCTAGTTAAAAACATTATAAAAATGGTACAATAAAATGATTTGGGTTAAAAATGTAATCTCACATTTTAACTATTTATGGAATTTGGCCTCATGAGGATTGAAGACATGTTTTAATTTTATTCTTAGGAGTCCATCTGTGCATAGTAAAGGACGGCCATCTTTTATTGTTTGGTTTTCGGCCATGCTCGCTGACTTTGAAGGAAGCCAAAAACATAAAGACGTGAATGTTTTTAAGCAGCAGCTGTGTAGACCACATGTGTGTCCATCAGAGCCAATAGTAACTTCTGCCTTGACTTTCTCTGCTGCTATAGATGGAAAAAGTTGCATTATATATTAATACGTTATAATTAGGGTTTTTGGTCAATTCAAATGTCATATTATAAGTCGTTGGCTTTGTGGTTATCTTTAAAATATCTCAAACCAGTCTCTGACCTCTGGCATCAAACACACAATCCTAGCTAGACATGGTTGTATGCCCAATTCAGCAATTTCTGAAATGCCAGGTCTACGTGTCACTTTTCTCGTTCATTGTCTTGAGCATATTGTATGTGCATTACTAAATAGAAATAGCTTGATACCATGTAATAGGCTGATTATCCATTGCTAACAGGTCAATAGAGCTACCTAAAAAGTGGTCATGCATTGGTTAGGGACTGGCTTGTTCTTGGCTTTAGTTAGTACAGTCTAGATTTCACATCATATTAAACAACAACAATACTCAGTTTCTTTTTGTTGACTTTCTTATTAAAGGCTCAGTAAATAAAGGGTTCCTCTGAAGTTGTTAAACTGGTTGATGCGGCGTCTCTGTCCAGATAAGGTCGGGTTAAGGTCCTTACCACTGGACAAGTCACAGGAAGCAAAACAAACATTTGAGTGGAATAAAGAGAGAAATCAGACACTGTTTGTCACTCACACACTTCCTAGTTCTTTCAAACACTTGACCCCTGACCTTCACCATTTTTCTTCTGGCCTTTGTCTCTCCGTCTCTTCTTCAGTCGTTTTGACACAAAGTGACTCCTCCACCTCTTCATTGAAATGTGTGTCTTTCTCTACTCTGCAGGGGTTTACAAAAAGCCAGAAGGCCCTAGTCATGATTGTCCTTTGAGATCATTATTCTGTGGACTTTGACTAAATAAGGGATAGATTGCTTTATCTTCCATTATTTTCTAGGAGGAACACTTTTAACAATGATAAGTTAGTCGCAGGGCTGACACAAAGACATACACAGACAAACTCATTAACACATGCCCGTCTTTTCACAGTGAAAACTGGAGAACTCATGCAGATTCCCTACAGATAGACCGGCCTGCTTGAGCATCAAACCCACAACAAGCCTAGTCTGTATAGTAATATATTGCAATGTATAGTCAATACATTATTAGAGACACTGTTGGACAATTGCACTGATTTTATAGCTCAAATAACAGCATTCATTAGTAAATCAAAGGTACGATAATATCATGTGACATCAGTTACTGATACCAAATCTGTCATGTTTCATGCCCAATGGGATCCAAACTTAAACAACTGTAAGGATCATGCCGAAATACAATAAAGGCCATTTTACTGACTGGAGTGAAAAACCTTTAGCGGCGCCTCTTATCTGACTTCCTCTGAACACACAACAAGAACTACTATGAACTGTCCCCAAATCCATGTGGTCTAAACACAGTCTCATTCACAGAGCCTCGGTACTGACTGTGTTGACCAAATGGACGGTCTGTTCTGTGAAGTGGCCCAATGAAAGAGCCCATACACCACTGTTTCCTCCAATATTCTCACATTCACACAAACGCTGTCTCTGTGACTTACTGTACATCACACTCAACAGCACCAACAGAGATTATTTGGGTAAATATTGTTGAAAGTAGTTGAAAGTCAATGCAACATGGGAATGAGTTCTGTGTGCTGGTTTGTGTCAATATGTTGGCTGAAGCGTGTTTCCATCCAAGAAAATAGTTTCCTGTTGGTCAGCTGAAAGTGATGATTTCCATGTATGTCAGATGAAGAAATAGTCTCTGATTTAAAATGGTGGGTTGTCAAAATAAAATAAAAATTGACTGTCTAACCCAGTGATTATTAAGTTAATGTTCTTGGTTGTATTTTTAGCATTGATTGATTGATGTACATTTAGACAAAGCTGCAATGTAGTTCTCACTTATAATTATTCTGTGTTATATATTTGCACCTTGTCCCTTATACAGAACTTATAGATTGTATATCGTTACATCTAACTTGATTACACATCTCCATGGCCTCCTCTGAAAACACACTCCAGTTGTTTGCTCAGATACTGATACACAGACTAATGTTATCCTGTAGTTGCCTGGCAATAAGATATGTTCCATAAATAAACAACTGCACAATACAGAGATTTTATTAAGGAAGGAACATTTTAGACATCAGCACAGAAAATATATAATGCAATTAATGTCATTGATGGGTCTTGGGTGTAGCTTTGAAACTGCATTCTAGCTATATACTATACATCTAAAAAAGCTTAAATACAGTACCTTTATCAAAATATACGTCACTAAAAGAACCACATTTACAGTCCCCAAAACCTATAACTTCAGCTCCCATCCTCCACCATTATCCACTCACAACAACATATCAACCTGCCTGCACTGACTTTCACCTCGTTAGACATGCTGTGAATGTACTAACCATTGGCCAATTTATCATCTTTTCACTCTCTACTAGCCGAGGAACCACTAGGAACCACTAATGCAGGAGCAGATTAATGGACTCTTTCCTGAAAAGTGCAATGATTTCTGATATTAGGATGTTATTTTCAAAACCGATAGCTAACCTGTTATATGAATGAATAACACGTTCTCCTGATCTCAGAAAAATGGGAACTGAGACTGCCAGTTGGCTGGGCAACCTTTAAATGAATGAATTATTATATCTCTCACAAATATACAAGAAAAGGGCTATGTCTTTACGTTACAAAAGATTGCAAAATTCTATAGGCTGCCATTAGACCCCGAATAGACCCATACATCAACAAACTACTAAACTATAAAATATGAACTCAATAACCCAACAGCCAGTTTATGCCTTGCCTTTTGAACCTTTGATGTGTATACATCTCATACAAGGATGCTTTAGACAAAAGCCACTCAGCAATATGCTAAGATAAACCGGAGATACATGGGATGGGTTGCTTTACAAGGCTCTATTATAAGTGCTTTGTCGATCTCTATAAAAAAACACTAGTTATAGCTTAAAAAAGTTCATTGATCTTTGAATTTTGTATATTAATGGACTTAATTATGAGTTGGTTGTTTGTCAGTATGTGTATCTTAGCTGGCCATTGTCCTGCGTGTACCCCACCTAAGGCCCACATTTGCTGGGGTCCCATATCCCTTTTTTTTTTTATTTTTTTATATTAAGGAATTTATTTATTTTTGGTTTGTTTTAAATTTGTGTTATTTTTGGGGCCAATTTTCTTGCTTTTACCCAACTTATGGCCCCATTTTTCTGGGGTCCATATCCC
>JAVQKC010014137.1:0-14926 GCA_036025475.1 Philypnodon macrostomus
TTAAAATTAAAATTAAAATTAAAATTAAAATTAAAATTAAAATTAAAATTAAAATTAAAATTAAAATTAAAATTAAAATTAAAATTAAAATTAATTTGGCCCTCACTGTGACTGTGGAGTGAATGAATAATGTAATGTAAAACGTCTTTGAGTCTTGAGAAAAGCGCTGAATAAAACTAATGCATTATTATTATATTTATTATAAATGTAATTATTCACTTGAATGGTATAATATCTGAAATGCCTAGAGAGCCTAATACCCATCTCTAAAATTGTACGAAGCCATGAATTTCAGTTTGTTTAGTTAAATTCTATCTTGAACATAGCTGTCATGGCTCACACAACTGCAGCTTTGGCTTGATTGACCAGACTTACTAAAACAATAAAGGGTCGATATTACGGTGTCATGTGATTGGATCAATAGAGAATTAAAACCAGGGCAGCCAGATATGAGAAACTCTTCACTGAACTGTTAATGTTCATCTGAATTGCGATAGTATCCATGTTCAAGAGGCTATTTCCATCACAGTCATTGCTCTGTCTCTCACATAGACCTTAATTAAGTGAGTGTTTGTATAGTGTATAATGGTGGTTTGGTTAGGCCAGAGGAAGCAGCTTATTAAACGTGATTACATCTTAGAGAGGGCTTTCACAGGCCTGCCTCTTGGTCTAAATACTGTCTGTCTCAGTGGTTGCGTGAATGGGGTTATTTTCTACTGACCCAGAGTTAAACCCAGCTCTCAGTGAAGAAACAGTGCTACGTACTTAGTGATTATTAATGGTAGTAAGAGGATCACAGTGTATACAGTTACACTTGACACATTAGTCTGAGCCTTATAATGCTAGACAGGATTAGAAAATTCTCATAACTTTATGTCACAATACAATCTCATATCTCCCATGTTGCATACCCCTAGTAATATAGATTATATTTATGGTTTTATACAATTTAGAATTCCAGTGGAAAGGGATCACTATGAATGAATGTGGTTGTGTGATTGGTGTTCGGTGGTGGTCGGAGGGGCCGTAGGCGCAAACTGGCAGCCACGCTTCAGTCAGTGTGCCCCAGGGCAGCTGTGGCTACATAGTAGCTTACCACCACTGGGTGTGACTGAAGTGAATGAATAATACAAATATGTAAAGCGTCTTTGAGTAGTTGTGAAAAGCGCTATATAAAATTGATGAATTATTATTATTATTATTATTATAAGGGTTTAAAATGAGACTCCGAGACCCTCTGTGGGCTGTATTATAAGGGTTTAAAATGAGACTCCGAGACCCTCTGTGCAGGGTGAATTTGTATTGAACTCCCTTGTATTTACTAATACACACAACAGTGGAAAGAACCCCAAATAACACTGTAATACAGGAGACATGCAGTTAAAATCTTCTAATGGGTTTCCTATAGGCCATATATATAGGCCATTCTCCCGTACATACCAACACTACTGAGGGAGCTGCTGCTTTCCGAATCCGAGGGCATTGTGGAGAGCACGCTGTACGTCGAGCCTGCGAGAGAAAGAGAGAGACAAAGAGTGTGTGCGTTTAGAAGAGAAATAAAAAATAATAATAATAAATTCATGAACCAATTAAGTACTGGCTCAAATGAATTGATAATACAAGGCAGTGAGACGTTAATATCATACAGTCAGCTCGATAGTCCCTCCACGGCTGTAAGATAAATTTGATGGCGCCTATGGTTCCTATTGCTTTGTGTCACGACGCCAGACTGCCTCTCCCAGTGCACTTTGATGTATGGTATATACGTTTCTGCTACACGGGCAGAATGTCACGGCTCGAATGGGATTTTCTCATGTGCGGAGAGAGAGAGAGAACGTGACACTCCGTCTGAAAGGTTGTACACATCGTTAAGCTGAGGGGTTTGGTACAATGTGTAGGAGAGCCCATGCAGATAGATATGATGGTGTAGAGAAATGGACTTAAAAGACTCAGCATCAGGGTCTAGAAGGCACAGTCAAGACTTATAACAAAATATAGGGTTCAAGTTTATTTGTCATATGCAGGTGCAACACAGGGTCAAAAAATGCAATGAAATGCTTTGGATCGGAAGAACCGTTAGACTCACTAAGGTAGTACTAATAACATGCAGTAATAGTACATGGTAAAAGTGTGCAAAAAAAAGAGATAAGTAACAATATAATAAACATATAATAAAAAAGGACAATAAAAAAAATCCAAAGGTGCAGTAGGATTAAATAAGGTGTAAGTGGAGTATTTCACAGGTGGGAAAATGACTTCAAGTGAATTTTGTATTGCACATGATATAGTATTGCACATACATGATACATTCAAATAGTGCAGCAGCAGTAAACATATTACGTAAAGTGATTTAGTTCAGTATTATTGAGAGTTCAGTATTATTGGGTACCATAGACTCTATATAAGTAGTGTGTGGGAGTGTCTTATTAACAAACGACTGAATTAATTGCACTCTACTGGTTTCAATTTAGAGAGAAATCTTTGTATGGTTTGAGTCTGAAATTATTTTTTTATCCTAATATGACATAGAGATTGTGTTCTGTGTACAGTATACTGACTAAATCTTTTCAGTCAATAATGATTTGAAGTTGGTGGGTGTTGAGTTTCGCAACGTGGTCGATAAAACATTAGTAGATTTTTTTCTGGTATTCCACATTTTATTGGCTCTAGTCGTTTAGTAAACAGTCTTGCACCAGAATACTGATTGAACTGTGAGTCTTTAATCACATTGTTTTACAAACTACAACAAACTACCAGCTGTGGCCTCTGAAATAAACAAAATAATCAGAATTTAAGGCATCATGCATGTTTTTAAGTGATAATAAAAATCAAGGGCAAAATTCACAATTCAAGGTTTCTCACTTCCCACTGAGACCATCTAACGTGGCTTTAGTCTGTCAACACCTGCGGCCGGAGAAATAACAAATCCACCACCAGTATTGGCCGGGGGAAGCCCTTGGGAAACCCTTTTAGTGCCCCGTGGGACCCTCGCCTGACCCCAAACACTTTGGAGTACATAGAGCTTTTTATTCCTAGACAGTAACAGCTGACAACCATCAACTCGTCTTGGATCTTTGCTCATTCCGTTGACAATAACTTTTAACTCACAGCAAAAGAGGATAAGGAAGGACCAGGAAAGCATTAATTCTGGCTGAGCACAATCTAAACAAGGTGCTTCGATGAATCTTTTGACCCAAAAAGATCATTACAGGCCTCTCAAGCCTGTTTGTTTTGGTTTACTGGCTGTTAAAAGTCTAAACTAAACACTTTGAATGTGTCTTGGCTTCTATGGCAGACAAACCAAGGCTGCTTAGCAAACCCTTAGCATGCATTTCTTTAGGTGTTTACATACATTTGCTGTTTTGCATGAGTTGAGACATTTAACATATGCAAAGCTAGAAGCCAGACAGACATAGAATAGAAGAATTCATGAATAAGAGAGTAGCCATACAAGCCCTGCAATGCAAGCCGCAATTGCTGTTTTGGTGGGGCTCAACTGTTGCTGCAACCACATTTTTACGAAATGCAATGGCTATTATCAGTGTGAGTAGACAAATATTAGCCATAACTGAAATTGCAGACATAAACTTAACCAGACGTAACAGCTCTAAGATAGGTACATAGTAAAAAGCAGGATTTCTTTTCATTATTTTACAATAAAATGAATAAATGCAACGATAGCCATAGACTAAATAATCTGGAAAACACTCAATATTTTCAGTTAATTAAGTCGTTCAACCTAGTGGTGTTGATCTAGCTCTAGCATGCTTATTACACTGTAAACACAGCCAACGACTTCTAACTCACTTGATAAATTCTAGGGTTATGACTGAAACATGGCCAACATAAACGCTGTTATTTTTTTATACACATTTTACATTTCATAGCATTTGTAGGAATTTGCATCAGAACTTTATCACCACGCATCTTCAATAAACCCACTTTAACGAGCTTTTGCGCCATTTCGTTGCAAATGTCAGTGTTTGAACGTGATTATTAGAGAGAAAATGATGTCAGTTTTGTTTTTTAACTTACTTTTGTGATGATAAGCGGTTCTCCGTGCTCCAATCCTCCTTTCAGCGTGAAGCCCCACGGCGCTCCCCCGCTCAAATGGACCTGAATGTGGGCGAATGACACGAGCTCGACCATTTCCATAACACGTTCATTCACGTTTTAACGGTATTTTCTCACTTTTTGCGGTTAACTAAACTAGCAGCGCCGGTAGTAGTGGTCTCTTTCCTCTTTCTCCATCACCGGTTTAACAACAACAGTGAACGGATGGATGGAATGAGTGAGCGGAGAATGAAGGAGGAGGGAAGAAAACTTTTTAAGCTATCGTCAAATCCGCCATTTTGTTTGCGGTCTTTTCCGGTCAAACAATAGCCACAAGAACGAACAATTAGCATATTTTATTGCAATCATTACACTTTTTACACTGCTTCATATAAGAATTAACATATTTTTGGCATTTTTTTTATAAGTATGACTATTTGGGCTCAATAAATCCTTATCTGGTGCTTTTATTTTGGTAATTGATGCTATTGTTTCCGGATTATCTTCAGTTACCTTGATGCAGGCTAAAAACTTCGGGACAAACTTTTCGAACGGAGGGATTTGATTGACAGCCGTTTGAACTAATAAGAAGAGGACCTTTGAGGGCTTTAACCAATGAAAATCACACAAGGGCGGGCTTAAGAGCAAAAAACTCTGCTTTAATGAAAAAGTACAATCTTTGGCTTGAAGATTGATCAAAATGCTGTTTATTTATATTTAAAGCATACAAAACTAACAATAATCCTATAATGTCGTACAGATTTTCAACAACATTGTTATAACCCATGTTTTATGCATATTTTGAGTCTGACAGGCAGTCTATCAACAACTAAATAACATTATTATTATCAGTGGGTAAAAATATTTTGTGACATTTAAATCACCCTTTTCTGTTACAAGCATTTTATCACAGCAGGACGTTGACACAAAACAGTAGGCCTAGACTTGCTAATGATACCGTCCTGTTGGAGCTATATTAAGACACGCTATTATAGGGTTTATCTAATACTTTCCAAATGTTACTGAAAACACAAGCTGGTCCGCAAATGCACCTAGACATATATCTTACTTTAGGCTTATATTTTGTTCAAATTTATTACTTTTACTCACCAATGGGCAGTTAATTCATAAACTATAATATAATAATAATATAATATACTACACAAAATACAAACAGACATAATATTTCACAAAGTAAGGTGGAGGGAATCCTCTGTATAAGCACATTTCAGTATGTAATCCTCCATTTTAGCCGATAAAACTGACTGTGCGTGTAATGTTTTGGAAAACCGTTTGAACACCCCGTCTTTTATTCCCAGCCGTATAAATCTGAAATAGTCCGAAGGTTCCCACACATTCCCTCCAGACTGATGTGATTGGGATTGCAGATAATCACTGTTGTGGAGTGCCACCAGATCGGGGGCCTGTGTTTGAAGGGGCACTGTGCAAAAGAGGGCGGGCAGGGGTAGGGGGGCAATCACAGCCGCACTCAGACTTGAACATGCCCAGACATCTCACGTCACATGATAGGTTTGTTTTGGTCAGATTACCTATAGGAACAGTAGCCAAAATCAGCCCTGAAGTGAAAGTATATATGACTGTGTAGGCTGTATTGTACTTTTGATGTATTGTACAAATTTGAAGAGTGAAATCAAATATGGAAGAGCCTTGAATCAACAGAAAAATAAATATACATCAAATCAAGCAAGATTTCCCAAATAGTCATGACCCAAAAGTGGGACTGGAAGGTCTCTTTATAACCTTATATTGTTTTCATTTGGCTACACGTGAAGAACATGTCAAAATCATGGGCCATATATCATTAAAATAAAAACAAACCAATGATTTAGCGTAACAGTATAATTTAGCCTTAGTTTTATTGTGCCATTAACAAAAACCCGGTGGCGGACCGTGCCCTTCAGACCCAGGCCTTCAGCCTCTCATAATAAGGGGTGATTTCTACTGCGGTGTTAGACCTGGAGGGGGCTGGTTCTCCTCCTTCAGCCATTACGGGCTAAAATAAGTCAAACTAACTCGACCAAAAAGAGTATTAATCCACATAAACCACCAATATTGTGTGTATAGCTAACTACCGATGCAGTTTGACCCGTTTGGCCCGTTAGAAGGAGCATGGTGACACCAATGTAAAATCTGATTGGTTGAAATATTAACATTGACTATATTTGCTAATGTGGAAATTCAATGTAGTGCACCAGTAAAACTCTCGAGGCCTCCAAGCAAACCTTTATGACTTTGACCCTGCCTAGCAACAAAGGGTAGCTGAAATGTGATTGGTTATAATGCTCATATATGAAAATACATGTCTGTATTTAAGTATACATGAACAAAATATAAAGAACATTAGCCATGATTTAGATTATTTTACGGCCTGCAGAGAAGGCTTTGCAAACTCTGACGGCCCAACACTGCAAAAACCCCACTGTCATAGACACCAGCACCATCTCATCAAAGAGCCACAGTATCACGAAAAGCGACATCATCAACTCGTGATCAAAACAGCTCTTCCCTGATCACAGCTTTGTCTCATGAGTATTTGGAATCATCGACACAAGGCATAATAATACAGAGACCAATAGGCAGAAATAGACTACCACATAATGGCTTTTATTGGACTAAATCAAGATAAGAACTGCAAACATCGGACTTCATACCACAGTATACCTCCGTTTAGGGTTAGTCACAAATACTTTGACAAAATTTGAAGAAAAATACATGTATGGCCCAAATGCAGTTGATCAAAATAACACATAAAACATGTTAGTGCAAGTAAATATAACTGAGCTGTTTACTGTCTTTGCACGTGAGGTCAGGTGACGCCAGAATACAGTGCATCATCGTCTTCACACAGAACTGTAAGACTTGCTTTAGTGGTGACTTTCACGTGAGATCAGGTTTAGATACAATTGGAAACATCTCAAAGTAATAATAATTCATCAATTTTATATAGCGCTTTTCACAACTACTCAAAGACGCTTTACATATTTGTATATTATTCATTCACTCCAGTCACACCTGATGATGGTAAGCTACTTATGTAGCCACAGCTGCCCTGGGGCACACTGACGGAAGCGTGGCTGCAAGTTTGCACCTACGGCCCCTCCGACCACCACCGAACACCAATCATACAACCACATTCATTCATAGGCAATGTGGGTTAAGTGTCTTGCCCAGGGACACAACGACAGTGTGTGCTCGGACGGGGGCTCGAACCACCAACCCTCTGGTCGAGGGGCGAGCGCCTACCCCACTGTGCCACTGCCGTCCCGTAATCTCGTGTGATCTCGTGTTTTAGTGTTTACTTTATTCATTCAGCCAAAATCTCCCATGGGCTTCAAATTATAGTCCAACAAACAAACACTGCCAAAACTGCAATTATTGTCTTCAAAAATACAGTGAACAACAATAGCTCTTTGTTTCAGCCGATCCTATTTCTGTGATGCCTTTCCAGTAAAGGGCAGATGTAGTCTATGTGTGGAAGAAGGCCGTAAAAACAATATTTAGATCATGTTTTATTTTGGTTTCACAGGCTTGGGTTGTTTGAGAGGAACAGTGAGTGTGTTGTAATGTTTGTTCTAACCAGCAGATGACGCCACATCACCTTGTGTTCTGTGGAGACGCCAGGTCGGTGTGGTGCTTTGAGCGCGGTAGATCAGTATCCATCAAAGCAGTGAATCATTTCAGAGTCATCTGAGTTCTAGTGAGGAGAAGCAGACAGGAGCTGGACAGAGTAACTGCTGTAAACGGTAGGTCAAAGTAAGAACAATGATTGACTAGAATATAATGAATTTTACGCACATCTTTACGCACTGACCACGTGAGTCAAGATGGGTGTGTCCGCTGCTCTTGCACATCCGAAGAGATAATTGGGGTCATGCGTGCGCCCAGGAAGTTCATCGATGAGTCTGAAAAATGTGAATGGCGCTGAAAGTAAAGCGGAGGATGGTCTAACTTTAGCCTCTTTGGTGGAGCTCGCTAGCGCCAGAGGTTTGACCCAAACATGAGGCTGTGCGGCTTCATCCTCCTCTTCCTCCTCACCTGTTGCACTGTGTCCACGCGGGAAACGCGCCTCTCCACGCGAAACAGAAGCCGTCGGAGTCAGCAAGGCTCAAAGCACAAAGGCGCACATCACCGGCCGCTCACGGACGAGCAGAAAGCCGATCAGAATCTCCAGTTCATGTTGAGCCTGTACCGTAGCGCTGCGGGGCCCGACGGGAGGCCCAAACAGTACCGCAAGTTCGGCTCCAACACCGTCAGGCTGCTCAGACCCACGGTCTCCTCCGTACGGTACCTGCCAGCTTCAAGAGGTAAGCCATGTGCAATACCATTGGGAACTGACTTTGGTCCAGTGGCCTATACCATGAGACTGAAGTATGTGAGATCATCTGAATAACTCGGGTGGTTAGAATAGCCTACTATCATGTAGCTGTTATCTGCATACAAAATATAGGCTATTTTGAAACATGATGTTGTTGATGTACTTTGCTGAAATATGGCTCAAGGACTGGTGTATTTTGCATCAGTCAACCATGTAAAGTTACTGAGAATACCACATTCTGCTCAAATAAATGAAATGCTGTCACTGGCAAAAGGACATTTACAGGATTTCACAGAAAGTCTTACCAGTTTGTGTTGTTGGGTTTAATTCGAATTCAAACCAGTACAACCTGTAGTAAGCTGGGAATTTATATCAAACATATGGTGCAGGTCAGTGGTTCGAGCTGTGATGGTGTTTTGTGAAGTCAGGATCATTGAACTGACCTCTGCCAAGGAGGTAATGTCTGTCTTGTCTGTGAGAAACTTTACACAAAATCTAATTTGGGTGAAATTTTCAGGAAAGACACAAGGAACAATTTCTTAGATTTTGGGACTGATCCGGATCACCGTCTGGATCCAGAATCTTTTTCTTCTGTTAGCTACTTAACTCAAAAAGTGCTGCACTGATTTGGAGGAAATTGTCAGGGCAGGTCAGAAACTACACAAAGACCAGTTGATTGGGAGTCATTCGTGGAAGTGAGCTGCCTTGGCGGAGGTCTTTCTAGTTTAAGTCTAATTTCTGTGTCCTTTGCTTTTCTAGATCATCACTACTCCTTCACCGTTCAGTACAACCTGGACACCCTCCCGTCAGAGCAGCTCATCAAAGCCTCCTTCATCCACCTCCGATCATCTTCATCACTATCACCCTCCTCTTCCTCCAGCACCACCCCTCCCTCGGACACCCCCCGCTGCAGGGCACAGATCACCTCTCTGGGCAAGGAGAGCCTGGTCACCCTGGAGCCCCACGAGCGGTGGACAGAGACGGACATCACTGCCCACGTGCTCCAGGGCTGCACCACCACCGGACACCTCATGCTCACGGCCCAGTACTGGTGCAACGCTCCCGGGCAGGAGAACGGCGGCGAGTCCTGGTGGAGTTGGTGGGTCCCCTTCAGCGGACGTGACATTGAAAACTTGCCAGAGCCACATTTGGAAGTCCCATCGCTGCTGTTGTATCTGGAAGAGGAGCGGGAGGTGAACGACTGGATGGGAGAACTGCTTGGGAGCGAGGGTGAAGACTTCCTCACGCAAATACGACGATGGCAGCCGGTCACAAAACGGGAGAGACGGTCGAAAGATTTATCCGAAAATAACGCCCTTACTTTGGATACGCTAAAAAAGTCATCGACGTCCTCATCGTTTTCAACATCGGCCACCACGTCAATTATATCAGACTTGCCCAACTACAAACGCAAAATGGGAACGCCCAAAAACCGATGCAAAATACACTCGTTCCGGCTTTCCTTCGACGAGCTGGGCTGGGGTCACTATTTTATCGCCCCGCCAGTGTATAACCCACGCTTTTGCCAAGGAGACTGCCCCCGGGTGCTTCACTATGGCTACCATTCGCCAAATCACGCCATCATCCAGACGGTCATCAATGAGTTGGGCATTGGGGAAGTGCCACCGCCATCTTGTGTGCCCTATAAGTACATGCCCATGAGCGTTTTGGTCGTGCATAAGAAAAAAGTGGAATATAGGGAGTTGGAAGATATGGTGGCGGAGTCGTGCACATGCCGTTAATGATGACGTTCAGCGTACCCACGTGGGGAAAAAACTGGGCCGATTGAAAGACTTAAGTTATATGGTCGGGCTCCGATAAATGCTGATACATATTGTCATCCATGTATGTTGGTAACATGTCCAATGCGAACGATACGTGTAAAAATGGGCCGAGAAATAAATCGTGATGAGGGGGACAAAAAAAAACACCAAAAAAAATTCAAAAAAAGATTATCGCATATAGGGCTTGCTTCTTGATTAAAGAAACGAGAACCATCGAATATTGAGAATGAGATCTCTGGCTGTGCAGTTTATCGGGTGAATGTATAGGAAGTTGGAGGATCTATTTTGCACGGAACAGAAATGGGACAGAACACCGGAGCGGTCAGACTCCTAAAGACAATGGGACGAGCTATACTTAAGTCTTTGGAAGCACTTTAAAGGTCAGTGTATTGAGATGATGTTGCCGGAGCGAGCGATGAATGCACTTTGCAGATTAATGAATCGAGGCTAATTTCACCATTATCATAGTTCACATATTTATCCTATATTGTTTGTCACATTTTGTGTTCAGTATCTTTTAAACTGCAGTATTATGGCGGAATCACAATAGATATACATACATAGTACCATGGTAAAATATGGGGTTTATTTTAATTGAGGTGTTGAGGACAATTGTTGCATTTGCTGCTCAATCCAAACTCGTGGATTCTAAGTATTTATATTAAAAGTGAAACAGATAAAATGATGAATGTGGAGGAAAAAATCTATTATGAATTGTTAAAAGAATTTTTCGAAAATGATGCTCTTTTACAAAAAATTTACAATAAAATTAAATGCATTTTCTCAGATTTTTCTTGTGTGAAGTAGTGACCTACACATACACTTTTTTAGCTATTGTTGGACTCAGTTTATCTGTATTAAAGCTGCACTACCTGATTTTGTATTTTGTAAAAGTGAAGGAAAAAAAAAAACGTTTGAATGATACACTCCCCCTTTCCTAATTTCTCTTCTTGGCAACCCGCTATCATGGTCTCACACAAAACGGGAAGTATGAGAATAACGTAACAGAGAGAGAGAGTTGACTGTTAAATCTTAAAAAAAAAAAACTGTGAATTTTGAATTAAAACGGCTCCCTCGGATTGATAAATAATGGATGTATCGACCAATCGGAGCGCTCCTGTCCCGTGGAAGCGTGTGATTGGTTAAACCGTTCCTTCCCTCGCTCTTAAACAACAACAGTTATAACTCCGCCCACAGGTGACCTCAGAGTCTCATTTTTTTCCCAGGTGTCTTCTCTTACACTGAACTAATAACTAAATAATCATGTAAAATACAATGAAATCAGTTAGTTCAGCTTTAAATGGTAAAAATGCAGTAAGATCAACTAAAAAGCGGCATTATCTTGATCTGTCCACCAGATGGCAGCCTGGACCTATAGTTAAAAGGTTTTCCATCTGAGAAGTCTGTCAGTTATTCAACACACTGCAGCTGTCCCACGTTTAAGTTGGATTTAAAATGTCATTTATAGGATTATTATAGGGTATGATCACATTTAGTCAGTCTGCAATGCACAGTAACTACCGCAAACAAAAAGTAAATCAGAATTAACATAGAATCCAATGTTTACACAACTCAGAGTTACTTCCCAAAAGATCAATATATATATTTTTTTGCTTGGAGCGGCTCCGCAAACAAAAGCTATGTCCATGTGATGAAGCGGTGAAGAGGAGTGCAAATGTCTGACCCGCTGTTTACTTTTCTATATCGGGCTCATAATGGTTTGACCGTTTGTCATTTGGCATGTTCCGGAACGGAGGTGACTGGAGCAAAAGTGAGTTAACTAGGATTTCTGGTGAAGGATAGAATCATTCTGAACATACAATTAAAAAAATGAAAGAACTATTGAGGTCTTCAACATTTCTGGAAGGACCTGTCCAGTAAAACCTCCAGTCAAGTAAACACAAACTAATGTTTCCAGAATTTCGAACTTTCTGTTTACAGACTTTGAATGGGTCTATATCAGGTGGCAATATCATCAACACATTTTATCCATATTTAGGAATGATACAGTGTCTCTTTATAAGCCTGACCGGATCAGCGTGACTTGTCGATAAGAACTTAAATAAAACTTTATTGACTTCATTTTATTTCTCCTCAAATGTTGCGTATTGTTTATTTTTGAGTGGCAGGTCAGTGGAGTACGTCAGCCTTTGCTCCGTTTGACACTGGCTTAGGTGGGTTGGGTTAAAGACATCCTATAACTCATCATTATTGTTTATTATATAATCATAGATACAGTCTGTATGTCTAATCATCAACATGGCTTTGAGGGAAAGGTCAGTAAAATGTTTATTGGAGCCAGTGAATCTGACCCTGGTATTTTTACATGGTCAGTTTTTAGAAGATTAACAAAGCTCTGAGAGAAGATGAGTAGATATATATTGACAATCTTACATTATATATTCAAGAATGTAAAGGACTCCAACGGAATCCAGTCTGGGACCCTTTCTGTGTGGAGCATGTCTTCCCCGTGTGTGGGTGGGTTTCCTCTGGGTATTCCCAAAACATGCATGTTAGGTTGATCCTCCAGCTAGGTACATCCTGGCTCAAGATCTGGAGCTGGTTCCTTGGGTGATGCTCTGCGGCTGCCCACTGCTCCAGACAGACATTTCCCTAAGTGTAACCAGAAATACAGAAGACATCTTAAATGTGGTGTACGCCAGCATGTCTCCATGGTTACTGTTGCAGGCTGTGTTCGTGTACGTACGCAAGGTCAAGACCGTGACATCTGCATGATATCAAATTTCAAATGTAGCTTGGTGAAGAATGGAAGGTCCCAACACAACTGCCTACAGAGAGTGAGTTATAAACGCGTGTCGTAGTATGTTCAAGATGTCATTTTGTGCTGAACGCTATATATTCAACGTCCAATAATCGTAAACTGGGCTGAAGAGCACTCTGTCTACAGTTGTAATGACTTAATCTGTTCTGATATCCAGTAGAGAGTCTTTTTGTGGTCCGAATCTTCAGCTCAAAGGCCAAATGTTTGTCGTAAATGCAGACAAAACTTCCAAGGCATTTTGTTTTCATTATATCTTGCACCCATGTATTCCGGTCTGCAGACACTTCCAGTAAAGGCCGTGTTGCGTCTCAGTCCGAGTCCTTTACGGTAATGTTTATTCACATCGACTGGAAACGCCGGCTCTGTTTTCTCCGGGGATCAACTGCTCCTCTGTCCCCAGCCTTGGATTCCCGACACAAAACACTCGGCTAAGCGCAAACAAAGCATTAGTACGTGTTATTCCCAGAGGCCACACACAGATGGATGCTTATGATCGGTGGTGAAAGGTTAAAAAGTCATTTACACCAGGAACGCTCATGTTTTCACGGGTACTGTCTGAGGAGGCTGTTAGGGTCAGGAGTCACAGTGAGCTCTGAGTCAATGTTATGGATCTAACTGTGTTTAAAGGTGCTTCCAACGGCTATTTTAAAGGAGAAAAGGTTCAACATAAAAAGGGAGGGACTAAAGTAAAACTCCACTACTATTGGTCAAAGTGGTAACCTACAAAGTTTGATTTGATGTTGCTGTTGAGGCCAGGGGAGGGACTAAAATAAGATAATATTTTATGACAGATATACCTACTTAACAAAGAAGAAGACCAGATAATCAAATTAATTTGATGTTTCAACAATTCCTTATCTTAGGAAACCTCAAGTCAACAGCAATAAAGACATTGTCGGGATTTTTGCCTTTATTCTATAGGATCGTTGAGAAGCGGAGTTTGGCAAACTGTCATGGTCTGGATTTGAACCCACAGCAAAGGGGTGAAACACTCAAGCTCAGCTCTGTGCTGCAACTCTACCAACTGAGCTAAACACAATGAGACAAGCATTCAGTCATTCCCTATGGGCATTTCTTCCCAGCAAAAACATGTCTTTGGAAAGTTAAAGGAGACCCAATATTGCTCACTGGGTGTGTTCACAGCATATCTATGGCTATTGTAAATGCCACACCCCATTTTTGAGAAGCTTTATATTTTACCTTTCCCTTTTTTGCTGTCTAATTTATTGAAAAAATACTATACATGCAATATGGGACGCCCATTACGGAACAAAACTGTAAATTCCCTCTTACATTGCAAACAAAGTGCACCACCCAGAACACACATACAGCCCACATGATGTATGTCTGCTTTAATCCCTGTATGCTGACTTGTAAAAACTGTGGGTGCAACCCTGTGGAGAAATATGCATATACAGTGCTTTGCTTTGGGACAGGATTGGCTGAATAAGTCCGAGCGAGAGAGTTACAAGCATATGGCTGCAGTGAAAGTGAAATGCTGGTGGGCTGAATGTGACTTGTTTATGTACATATCTGTGTGGCCAGTGGCTCCATATGGAAGAAGGAGGCATATTGTAAATCCATTACTCAGCTGGGGTGCATGATGAGGGGCTGGGCGGGCGTAAAAACCCGCAAGAACAATCAAATTACAAAATCAGTTCAGCCAAATTAAAAAGATACGTTTTTAGTCAAGATTTGAACTGGTCATTGGATGTGGAGGTCATAACATCGAAAAATCAATTCTCAATTTCTACAGCAACATCAAATCAGAGTTTGTATGGGCTACCACACCACTTAAAAATGCAACTATTATTGGTCAAAGTGGTGTTCTGATTTTATGTTTTCCTACTTTACATTGTAGAACAGGGCCAGATAGTCACTGAAGTGTTTTTTAGACAGTTTGTTCTAGGCATGTTTTGATTCAGGGTAATTCATTCATTCAGGTAACTCATTATATATATACACAGCCAT